>JAILXH010070370.1:46770-60258 GCA_023558415.1 Piaractus mesopotamicus | reverse complement strand
TATATATATATATATATATATATATATAATTTATTTTGTCATTTACCTTTATTATTCGAAGTGATAGAGTACTTTCCTATGTCTTGGCTACAGTTTTTTGTCTGTACTGCACTTGATTTGGTGGAGTCTGAATTTTTTGTTGCTTTATCATGAAGAAGCCGATCATGAACCATGTTCTATTTTTATGGCCTTTTCAGCTTCTGCCCAGTCACTGTTGATGCTGGTCTGTGTTCCCACTAGAGTGGGTTTCAGCTCAGCTTTTGCTGACTAATTTGGATAAAGGCAAACGATTTAATTCTGCCCTCCCCCCGCTCCCCCCTTCCCCTCCCCCCGCTCCCCCCTTCCCCTCCCCCTGCTCTGTTGTATTCAAACGCAGTGCTCCACACTCACGCCTCTGATAAGATAAGACTGGTGCGTCTCTCTGTGGTTTTAAGATGACTCAGATGTTTAAAGTTAAATTCCAATTCAGAAGATGTGAGTTTGAGGGTGTAAATGAAATCATCTGATTGACACCCGGCTTTAGCCTGATTTTAAGCGCCGGAGGGTTGAGGGTGGCGGGTGGTTCATTACAGAAGGTTTTATTCACACTCCCTTTAAAATATTAGGATTTTCGAACTGTTTAGGTGTTAAAGTCCAAAGAGTTTGGTCCCTTTGCTAAAAAAAAAAAAAACAAACAAAAAAAAAACAAAAAAACAAGCAGTTTCCTATAAGGAACAGATTCGTTTTTGAAACAGTTCCACCTATGGCCACAGGGGGGAGCTCGCCATACATGGCTGAACGTAAGCCACTTGTGTACGACGAATACAATTTTCCAGAAGAATAATAAAACTATTCACTACAAAATCACGAAACGCCTTTAAATTAAAGTCAGCTGTTTGTGTGAATGTTTACTGCGCGACGCTGTACGTTTATAATAGTGCGAGCAAACGTCGATATGTAGCGTTTCTCTTAAACGCAATTACGTCATTATGATCTCCTTTTCCCGAAACAGTAACCTGTTTAAAACTTAACCTTGCCAGATTCTACGACACTCAAAAACACATTCGTCCCGTCCCCCGCAAAAAACACACACACACTCGATACGACGTTGTTTATGTACGATTTAAAGCCTAAAGCTCCTGATATCTGTTTAATGTCGCCCAATTTACCTGCATTTTTTGGTTTAAGTTATTTTTATAACAGCCTTGCTGGAGTAGGTGCAGCCCCCTGTGCTCGACGCTGCTGCAGCAGCTCAAATTGAGAGGAGTCGAGAGGTTTCAGCTGGAGATGGAGGAGGAGGAGGAGGATGGGGAGGGGTGGGGGTGGTTATGGGGGAGCAAACGGATCCGAGGTCAGCCCGAGGTGCCGCTCCATAGGCGCTCTAATACCTCCATTCATCGATTTTGAAGAACACCACCATGTGGCACACAGCAGAGATAACACAGCCTGCGAGTTTTTTTGCAAAAGTGCCTGGCTAAAAAAAAAAACACAGAAGGGCTCACAGCAGCGCCCAGTACAGCACTGGTTAGAAAGTACAGCATGCAGCACTATCCATCTCACAATTTCTGTGTTTCAGCTGTACTGAAATCTAGTGTGTTTGCTTTGTATCTTGTGGCTTCAAAATGCCTCTTCTTTACTTGCTTGTGAGGTCTGTTGAAAAAGTTTTGACAGGCTGCTAAACATTTAAGGTTCAAAATCAACAGGACCCCAGAAGGCCGATACCGATGAAGGTAATGTTCAGAAGTGTGCAAGATTAGTCAAAATATTAGTCTGATTGGAATAGGCCACACATCTTTCACAGTGTGGTAGAGCCCTTGTGGCCTTCTTACAACCTTATTAGGTGTTATGTTACTTTTTCATGCTATACAATTACTTTATTCATTTTCAGGGGTAAACAACCATAGACCAATGTGGCAAATGTTAACTATGTATGAAAGCATTGCAGCAGCTGCTGCAGTAGGCCTATGCAGCAACTATGAAGTACTATTTTGTCTCTGGATGTAAAGTTTACTGTCATGTAGTGGTGTGTTAGCTGTCAGATGTATAATAAAAACAGTGTTGTGCTGAGGATCTGCGGTGAGGTGGCCCAAAACTCATCAAGCTTGCCATGAATCCACTGCTTTAGCAGAGAAGTGAGGACAACAAGGAAGAACACAAGTCACCAGAAGTGAAATTCATTTTTTATTAAGGTTATAAATTTTAAACAAATACTTTCTAAAACAGTTTTACCCGGTGATATACAATTTAATATGCACAAAAATACAAGAATACCAACAAAATATGGAGAGTACGTCTGAAAACGTCTTTAATTCAGTACACATAGTGCTTATATAATGTGAGGACTTATGGCTAACTTATGAGATTGCCTTTTTAGAACAAAAGGTCTAACATTGTAGAAAATAAAATCAAACCCACAAAACCAAGCAAATGCTGGCATCATGAATTACTGTGAAGGCTTAATCAACTTTTAAGAGAGTAAAAGGGAGGGAAATGCTAACGCTCTGGAGACCAAACAGTCAACATCAAAACAAAATCATAAACCCAAACACCTGGCTGATTAAATTCCGTCGTGCATTCTGGGAGTTGTAGTGTTAAATCATGGCCCCCAACGTTCAATGTGATGAGGTGACTGGCATAGGTGGACTACAAACACACTGGAGAGGAAACTGGTGCTTTAAGTCAGTGCAGTCAACAAAACGCACCAGGCCACTTCAAAATACAGAGAAGACAACAAGCCAGACAGAAAGAGAGGGAGTTCAAATATTGCACCTTCATTAGCCTACACGATTGCCTTACATGATATTAAAGATGTAGTCAGAAATATGCCAGTCCTCTGGAGCTTCACATGGTGTTTCCGTGAGCAGTAAGTTCGAATAAGTCGTGCTGTGTGTAGTCTTTTCAGAGACTTAAAAAAAACGCAGGATGGTAAATGTAGCCTTATAAAAGTATTACACACCACTCTAACGTATTATTTTACCGACTGAGAACGTGCAATGTTAGGCTGATTTTGCTTGGATTATTTCAAACATTACATGGGTAATGTTATTTTACGTTATTTTACAAGAGATCTTTATGAAAGTTCCTTGTGAGTGAAACTGAAAAGAACAGGAAAACCAGAAAGAAACAATCCACTAGCAAACACATTCAGACTTCCCCATGTTTCGTGGTGATAGCTAGCTAGCAGTTCGAGTTTTCTGGGGGGCTTTAAGGCAACGAAATTCAACTTCGTTAAGATTATTTCAGTAAAGTTAGTTAACCGTTTGAAAAATCATGTCAACATTGTCTGTTTTAAAAGGACATGTCCCAAGTGGTAGCTAACTTGGGCTACAAACCACTCTTCGGCTCCCTCCCCCTACCATTGAAACGAAACTAAACCGTAACTCAAAAACAAACAAAAACACGTTTAAATAACATCTCGCTGCAAAAATAAAGTCGATCTGTGTCTTAGACTTTTGTACAATTTCATAAAGCGTTTGTCTTTGAGTCCGGGGCTGTGTTTTTGTCTCTCTCTTCACCACACGCGGGGTCAAAAAGCTACGATGGCTCTCGTCCAGGCGCCTAAACTAGCCAGCGCTTGCTTGCTGCAAAACTGGCCGTTAAACGCCTGCTCCAAGTCCGCCTGCCTGCTCACGAGTCCCGAGAAACCCGACCCGAATATGGAGATCAGGTTGGAGATGTTGGCCGTGTCCAAGCAGTCCGAGCAGCAGTCCTCGAGCTTGGCTCGCTTGCACGGCGCGGGCTCCGCCGAGATGTCCTCCAGCTCGGGCGCGTAGTAGCAGCAGCTGTAGTCCGACACTTTGCGCTTTTTAGCCGGGCTGCTGCACGGCTGCAGCGGCGTGCAACAGTCCTGGTGCAAGCAGCCGTTCTCCACCGTGGTGACTACGTGTGTGTCCAAGTCTAGAACAGTCGTCTTGTTGCAGTGCGCCGGCGAGAAGTCGCACGGCGACGGGGACGGCGGCAGTGGGTAAGGTTCCGCGCAGCAGCTCCGGTAGAAAAGCGGCTCGGACGGCTTGCACGCCTCCTCGGGCGTGGAGGGGGAAGAGCACGGCTGCGCTCCGCACAAGCTCGGCGGCTCGCTCGCAATGCCGCCTGCGCAGCACTGCTGCTCGGAGGCTCCCACTTCCTCGCACTCGTCGGCGGCGGCCACCACGTCGAGCGGGTCGAGCTCCTGGATCTCGTTGCACACGGTCATCACCTCCTCGTACTGCTGCATCCGGTAGATCTCGGCGTACTTCTCGTTCATGTAGACCTGCCGCGCGTTCCTCAGCACGTACGACACCAGCAGGTTCTTGTGCAGCTTGATGCCGCCGCGCTGCGTCCGCGAGTTGTGGATCTTCCGCAGCGAGATGGAGATGAGACTCTGCGCGTCCACCGCGCACTCCGCCGCGCTGATCATGGTCTCGGGGGCTGGCTGCTTCTTGTTTTGCCCTCCGACGGCTCCTTACTCCTGAGGAAAAGCGCTCAGCTCAGTCGAAATCGCGGTGTTTCGGCCGGGGGCGAAGGTTTGAGTACTGCACTCCGTGGAGAAACATTGAACCGCGCTCGTCGCTTCCAGTGCGAGCGAAAGGCGCCAGCGAGCATTTAGCTTCAAACCCGTTGCCATAGTATTTATACGGCAACGCCGTCCCCCGCCCACTTCGCCGTCGCCCAATCAGCGGGCGAAAGCGCCCGTGAGTGGCAGGCAAGTCCCGTCCACCCGCACCGAATCCGGCCAATCAGAGCGAGGCGGTTCTTCTGTGCTATTCAAATTCCAAACTGACTTTAGCAAACTGGAATGTTCTCATGAGGCGCTGAGACTGTTGAGGACCCGGTTGTCTCTGCGAGCACACATGTTGGGTAGGGTACAGTTCAATGCAGTTTGACGAATCTCTGCACACAAATTTTGATTGAATGCGACTAAATGTAAAGGGAGAGGCAAGAAACGACACAAAAGTACTATATTATTGTGTTCAGTGCACTACTTACGCTTGCCTCCCTCGCTTTCTTTAGGCTTCTTTGCTGTTGAGTACTTTTCGTACAGTAGTTAACTGTTAGCATGGACTACATGGACATGCAGACACATAACGCTACATATGTAAATTGTGAGAGAGACTGTTCTGTAGCACAGACACTTAGAGTGAAAGTAATCATTGTTACCTCCGGCTCTTTTTTTTTTTTTACATCATCATTAATTGCATATTAAAGGAACTCAGATATAACTTGGATATAAGCATTGGAAAGTAGTATACTCAGTATAGAAACTCCCTCGTTTTATTCACTTTGAATTAGAGATGACGTGATAGCACTTTTTCTTTTCCGATGCCAATATTAAAACCTTGGGTATCGGCTAATGGCGACATCAGTCCAAAATTTCTTATTTAAAAACAACCAAACTTTATAATGAGCTAATTTAATAGAAGCACTTCTCTTAAAATGAGCATATAAAAGTAGGCTATCATGCTCAAACTACTCAAACATCTACCCCACAGGAAGAAATACTCAGATAAAAACATCATATCACCCAGTGGACTAAATTTGTAACAGGAATGGATTTTATTTCTTATTGAATCTTTTTCATTATTTTTTCCCTCCAGTATGGTCCAGCTTTTTTTTTCTGCTGATATCGTCCCAATACCCACTGATACCAATACAGCATCTCTGCTTTGAATGAAAGTGCCTATCCACTCATCGACGAATACAGCCACACGTATTATCATTATATTCAGCATTATTACACAGCGGTTAAATGTTTCATATACTGACGTAGTAATAGCATGATATTGCAGATATCAGTGTAAAAGGTAGGGCTGCTATTTTCATTTTAAGCATCATTCAAAATACAAAGAAAGTCACTGAAGTCCACAGGAGTTATATTTTACATACATTTTAGATAATAAGAAATCACTCTACATCACTCATGTAGAAGATAAATAATTTCTTAAATGTTTGCTACTTCCCTGGTAACCGTGCTGCAAAAAGGTGTTTTGCTTTGCCCCATGTTATGTCAGTTTTACTTTGGTTTTACAAACCTAATAGCCTAAAAAGGCTTATAAACAGTAACTACTGCACTATGTCACTGTAGGAGTTTTTCTCACATTGCTTTGCTGCTCTCCGTAACTAATGAAACCTCTCTAGCATTAGTGGGTGAATCATGCAGATCCAGCAGATCATGTGAAGCTCTCTCTCTCTCTCTCTCTCTCTCTCTCTCTCCCTCCCTCTCCCTCTCTCTCTCTCAGATCTCCAGTGTGCAACCACAGGCAAAGTGCTGGAGCTACCAGCTCTGCATCTTAACAATGCCTAAGATCAGGAGCACCCATCTCTTAGCTATGCATTGCGAGGGAAGAAATCAATACGTATGTGAGGGGAACCGTCTCAGACCAAACTAGAATGGTGATAAGGCAGTGGAACGGTGATTCGTTAGGAGTATGTGTCCAAAAAAGAACAGAGCGAGAAAAAAGATGTGTGGAGTGTTTTTTATTTTGTGGTGTTAAAGGCAGGATGTGTACTTTTTGCATACAGTTCTCATTTTAGGACAAAACAGTGTTGCATGATGATAAGAATGACTCACAGTCACAACAAAAAAACACATTAGTAACCAGAAATGCATACAGGTAGCTTGTGGTAATGTAATATTTGAGGATGGTTCCTCACTTATGTTATGCTGCAAATGCAGTGCTAAGACAGTAAGACAGTTTGCGGTAACTGTTGGAGAACAGCTCTGTTGGAAGTGCTGACCTGCTGTTCTTATTAACCTCTTAAACTGCAGGCGTATTCTTCAGTAATAAGTAATATTATATTACTCATTACTGAATTGCTGTATAGTAATAATGTGTATTAACCAGTAACTGCTAAATTTTATCAGGAACTAAGAGTAGTGGGCAGTATTGATAAAATTCAGTATCATAATATAATGTAAACATATTTATGTTTTTATTGATAAAGTTAAGAACCCCATGCTTCGTGAGTGCTTGTACTCTACATTAAAGGAATGTCTTACAAACCTTACATAGTTAGTTTGGATTAGACTATTTTGTTCTGTTTTCTTCTCATAAAAATATACTAAAGGAAACCTTACATAGTGTTGTAAAAGTTAATCAGACAACATAAGTTTCATGTTAACTGTCAATACAAAACAGTCTGAAGCTCCCAGTGTTGACATACACTGCAAGTGTTTGTTATCTATTAATAGTGCTAAAACAGAAAAGAAGTATCATTTTGCGATAACAATACCTGTATACCAGGAGAGACAATGTATCGCCCAGCACGAATAACTGCTGTGAAACTTGTACATAAGATATGACTTTACTAACTTTAAAGGGTAAACTGGGATTCCTAGGCTTTACACTTGGGGTGCATATTGGTACCAGCAGATAATTGCAACATTTCAGAGCCAATATTTGATGATGTATTTGTACGTATTTGTGCTCTGGAAGTACAGAACATTAATGGACTTTAGGCTGCTGTGCTGAAATACCTGTGTTTGTTTTATTTGAGTTTATTTGTAAATGTCTAGAAATAAATGTCTTTATAGAAATAAATTTGTCTGTAACACTAATTCAGGTGGATATAGTCTTAATTCTGGTATCAGGATTGATAGATATATACATGAAAAATATCAGCTTTCAGCATTAGCCTACAGTTCCCATATTGGTGCATCCCTGCTTCACACCAGGAACCAAAACAGGACTGAGCCAGAAGGTTTTTGGTATGGTTTGGTACCAGGAGTGCTGTCCTAGTGGAAACTTGGTTCAAGTTTCTGTTGTTTGGCCATTGACATTGTGCCTTTGAACAAGGCACTGAACCCTCAGCTGCTCCGGGGGTGTCACATATGCCACCTTCAACCCGTTCCTCAACGCTACCCTAACTCCCAGAATAACGATGGTTTCAAAAATTATCAGTGTTGCAATCATTTGAAAAGCTATTGATCAACAATAGTGGTGAAGAGATTACATTAAATGTTGCATGAATACAAAGCATCGTTTACAGCAATGTTTCTGTAACGGTTGGTAAAAGTAGTGGGTGGGGCTATTTACACTTTCAAGCCATGCAAGTGTGAACGCAGCCTTTGAGAGTTAAGTGGTGCTCTATCAGTCTTTCTGCTGCTAGGCCACCACTCCCTCACAGTTTGTGCAGCAAGCGCAGGGTTCAGAGGCAGCAGATGTTTACTTGGGTCCCCGATGCACTATTCTAGGTACGTTCAACCACAGATAAAACAGTGCCAATTTATGTCCAAAGTTCTGTTTCCCCCTCCAAAGGCAATGGTTAGATATAGCATGACAACTCAAAGAACCATTTGAATGGTTAAACGTAAATGGCTCTTTACATGGTTAAATGTTCTTCTCTGTGATGGAGAGCCTGTTGTATATGACCTTTTTAAATGGTTCTATATAGCACCAGAAATTATTCATCTATTGTCATGGAGGTCATTGAACATTTTTTGGTGCTACATAAAACTCTTTTGAGTATACAGACAGTATTTTCTGCGCTTCAGGCTCTTGGCTGAAGAAGGTTTCAGTAGTCATTGTGTGCTAGCGTTGCCACTTAGCTAGCATTCGTGCTCCTCTTTGTGGAGTGTGTGGAATTCACAAATGTTCAAGATGAATATTGGAATATTGAGTATTGGAAATCAGCTTGTCTCTAACATTATACAGCCTATGTTGAAGAACCATGACATGTCTGAACAGTACTCCACCAGAGGTGAGTGAAGACCCTGCATCTGTTTTAGTTAGTTTATTATCTATTCAGTCCAAAGAAGGAACCATAAAAACACTACTGCATCTAGCTAAAGGCTACTGCACACCAGTGGAGAAGGTCAGCACTGCACTGCCAAAGCAGCTATGGCACATAAGATGGGCTCACAGAAAAGTATCAATAACAATAAGCTTAAGCTTATTTTACACTCTACTCACTTAGATATAATGTAATAAAACTTTCGATGTAATTTAGTAAATTCATCAGGTTTGGTATCAGTAGGCTAACACTGTTTTCAGTCTAAAAGGTATGAGGTGAAAAACGATATGACTAGGCTAGAAACATTAGCAGAGGTGACAAAGGACATTTGTATGTTAATCTTAAGGACTGTAGATCGACATGTTTCTCTGCAATTGTACTATGCTGAGTGGTGTTAGTGTCTCTGCGACCAGTATGCAGTATTGGGGTATTCTTTATTCTCTTCTCTTTTTCGGTTGGGGGAGGGGTCATTATTTAAATTTTTTTAAATAATTACTAATAAACTCGAATATCACATTTGACTGAGATGCCCACCCCTAATGTGATATTGACAGACTGCTTGTTCTCTGGTTTTTGGCCAGCTTGGGTCAAACTGAGTTGAAACAAGATTATGGTTTTAATTTGAGTCAAGGCCCAGTGGGTACAAATTAACCCTTTCAACTAAACCTTAAGCATTTAAGACTTCGATTCATCACTGTTGTTACTACATATCTTTGGAATCTGTTTCATTGCAGTTACTGTGTAATACATGCTATTACTAAATAACCATCCTCAGGAGGAAACAAGGCCTTTAGGCCAATATTAACATTACTCAAAAGTCAGTGGTTTTTAATACAGTTTAGAATTGATATTGACTATTATTTTTTGCTTTCTTAAATCAGTTATATGGGTGTGGATTTATTTCTGACGTAAAAAAAAAAGAAACATAATTTGTACAGGGTTCGGTTTAACTAAGTTGCAATAAAACTGTGGGATGAAATGCACCAAAATATCACTTTTGATACCACCACACAGTAAATGAAAACTGTCTTACAGTGGGGTCTAGTAGCAGCCTATAGAAACAAAGCAATCTTCTACTGCTAGCTTTGTAATAAAGAATTACTGTTCTAAGCCTATGTTTTCAGTCTACCCATCTGACCTCCATTATACTCACCTCTTTTTGATTTCAGCTCGCAGTGCTGGAAGAAGACCAGAAGAGTAAGCTGCTCAGAGTAAGTTTTGACGGGTCCAGTCATAGCTTCATTACACTGCACTTGCAGTATTGGAACTGTAATGCTTTTGTAACAGTTTTGTGTCTGTGGATGATCAAATCCTAATCCCCATGTTTTCCAGCCCAAAGGGACTCCACTACGCTTACCTTCCTTCCAAACTCCGTTTTGTAATCACAGCAACCACCAGTGCTGATGGGGATTTGGGAAAGTTGTGAACATTGTTTTTAAAAATGAATGCAGTCAGATTGGCTCTGTTGTGCAGGATAAGTTCAATGACAACCAATGTTTTGTCATCTCTCCTACACTGCAAATTTTTACATCATTTCCACATGAATAAAGTGAATTACATCAACACAATTTTGTCTTTCAGTTTACTTACTTTTGGCAATAGTTATGCTAATGTAATATATTTTATTAATGTGCAAATGATAAACACACTTGAATTAAGTAAATTTTTTCAGTATAAGTACTACTGATACTGGACTGATAGTCAAGTAAACTAATGAAAATCCTGTGATGTTTCAGGTCAAACCATTTTAACTTGTGTTGAGGGAAAACTATAATATAAAAGCCTGGCTAGAATATATTTGAATATTTGCACAAATAAACCCGTATTGCCTACGAACAAGTTTGGTTAAGGCACTGAACCCCTTTCTATGAAATGTGTCTTGTCAGTATTATGCAGTTTACCTCTGCTACTGAAGGAATGAAAGACTAACCCTAAACGTGTGAGAAACGGGACTCACAAAGTTATAACAAATTATCATTGCTAAGTCAACTATTAAACAAGCTTAATGTTTGCCACACTATATAATATATGACATCCATGCAAGAGGTGCAGGTAAGAGAGATGTGCCTTCGATTTAAGTTTGAATCAGGAGGGTACTGCATGTAATGCTTAGTGTTTCAAAGCTCCAAGCCCATCCTGTCTTCCGATGTACAATATGTAACGTTTTGGTATTTTACTTGCACATCGTATATTGATGGTTTTCTTCAGGCTACATGGCTGAACACCAGAAGACTCATGGTCTGAACTTTCCCACTTCATATGCAGTAATATCATAACTGCTAACAACATTCATTTTAGCATTTAGTTAAAAAGTCTTGTGGTACCTTAACAGTAATATTAACAAACAAACAACTTCATTAATAATACACTATTATATGTTATATGCTCTATTTATGTAATAGTATTTGGTGGTAACAACTTAAATCTAAAAGGTAACCATTGCTATGACTGCTTTTAAAAAGCCTTCATATTCTCTTATTCAGCTATTAGAAGAGTAATGACTGGGGCCACCATGTTTTAATGCATACCACACTATATCTTGTCCCTAAAAATCAATCTGCAAGCTCCTAAAATGAATGATCTCACCATTAATAAAATAAAACATAAATAGGAACCATTTCATAATGAATTTAAATACATACATTTGACATTGATACATTTTCTTTTCATAGACCACATTGTCTGGCACTAATTTTATTTTTTCTCTCATTAACATCTCACCCGTTGTTCATATTTTTTAGTGATACTCACCAGTCAATATAATATTTACATTTCTGGATATGATATTTTGCTTTAAAAAAAAGCCTTAAGAGTCAAAATAAAAATATTCACTCAACTTCGTTCAGGCAAAATGTTGACCCTGCTCGTTATGTAATACTTTTCTATTTGAATGTTCTGTGTCCTTGTTTTTTGTCACACTGAAGACCTAAACTAGTCCCTTGTCGCTCAACGCTGCTCCAAATTAAAAGTCGCAAAGACTACATTCCCCGCTCTGCGAGGATGTGCAGCGGGGATACTTCTCATCAAAGGAGAATTGTGGGATTTGAAGTGTGTTGCGCGTTGCCCAGGACACTCTTAAGGCATTCCGGTGGCAGGAGGGCCAGTGGGTGAAATATGAGGGCGGAGCTTCCTCTGCTTGGCAGATAGATGCCTTGTGAACTTAAAGGCAAAGTAATCAACTTGAACATAAATCGCAACACTCAACTTCACAGTCGTACGCCACCGTACGTCCTGGACCGTAGTAGCCCTCCTTTCATGATACAGACATGGCGTTCTTGACAAGGCAGTCAGTATAAAAGTGCATCTTCGACATTTCCCCAAGAGCTGCGTGTAAATTTGTGGGGCGAGTGCATTGATCCGTCGTTTGCTTTTTTCGTTCGTGGTCAGGTAAGCTCGAGTAGCCTAAACTTGAGGTCTGAGTCTGATGCGATGGTGCTCTGCACGGTAAGCTGCACTTTTGTACGGATGCTTATCAGTATTAGGTCAGATCATTTAAAATGTGATTAACAAATTACACGTCCGTGTTGCTTTTCGATTATTGGCTGACTTAATTGTTTTGACCATGTAACGACCGACAGGAGAAGAGTGTACCGTCATTATCAAATTGATAATAATAATAATAATAATAATAATAATAATAATAATTTAAAATAATAGTAATACTAATGTGTAAAATCAGATTTGTCACTGAAATGCCAAAAATGCGTTCAGCGCGAAACTGTGGGCTAAAGTGAATAAGGACGGCTGTGTTAGGCTGCTCTTTGCAACAGTCATTGCGCCAGGGCTAAAAATATGTAACAGCCTGTGCCCTTCTCCGAGCGACCCTTTGTTTTTCTGTTGTGCAATAGAGTAGCGTGATAAGAGACGTTTCTCAGATGTTTCTCAAGGAATGTAGGGCTTGTCAGTGCTGAAACCGTTTTTCGATTAATACAAAAATGATAGGAAAAGATTATGAGGCGTTTTTTGATATCTTCGTATGAATCACGTTTTCCACACCGGTTCAAAACTGTAGGTTAATTTATTTCCCCTTTAAGAACTCGGGCTGTGCGGGGGGAGGGGGCGGGGTCGAGCACCCCAGCTGCTGAAATTCGGCCAATTAAAAGCCGTCGACCTCTTTCGCGATTCGCCCTTCTGAGAGAGGGGCGGAGCTCCGCGCTCCAGCGGTTTCCACGGCAACCGCTCGGCTTGACCTCCACACTCCCCCTCGGGCGAGACTGGTTTCCATAACAACGACTGTAGCCTATCTGCTCCCGTAAAGCTGCTTCCTACAAAAACTGTCCAAAAATGTGGAGAGTTTGAAAAGTTTGAACATTAGGGTCCATTAAATAATCGCACTCTCCGTGTTTGTGTGCCTGCTGGGAAACAAAAAGGTGGGGGGGCAATGTGTAAACAGGCGGACAAATGCTGATTGGGGTATTGTGAATAATTTAGTTCTTCACAAGTAAATGCGCGTTATTATGTTCAGTCACCGATTAGACAAACTGACATTAAGATGTGATGTTTGTAGGGCTTATATTCTGTTCTTTTAGTATCTCTCTCCCCCTCGTACACGCACACACGCTTCATCTCTCCCCCACACACAAAAGCACAGGCGCTGCGGCCCTTGCACGCACGCTCTCTCTCTGTCTCTCTCACCCTCACCCAGGAGAACACGCACTCACACTATATCTCTTTCTCACATACACCTAATCACTCTCTCTTTCTCTAATAACCTACCTTAATATTCTCTCTCTCTCCCTCCCTCTCTCTCTCTCTCACACACACACACGTTCTTTTTCTCCTTTTGTAACACTCTAACAC
>JAILXH010070238.1:905-12045 GCA_023558415.1 Piaractus mesopotamicus | reverse complement strand
CTTGCAACATGGGAATTCATTAAGTAGGCCAGAACTGAACTCCTGGCCTTCTCTTTTTATTCTCTCTATTCCTTCATGTGTTTAGATTCACACAGTCATATTATAGCTGAAATAACTCTTTTACCAAGCATGCAGAGACTCACTTGATGTCCCTGTAATCTCTATATAAAAGAACCTCTATGCTGCCTTTGTTTGATGCACTGTGGTAGTTTCTGAGTGAGCGTGCACACACATTCAAATCACAATTTAGATCACTACGGAAGTATCTATTACAGATTTGTTTCATCAGAGAGTTGTGTGTACTTGCTCAAAAAGGTAGTTTGTAGTAAACAAAAGGAGAAAAGCAAGTTAAACAGCAAAAAATAGCTGTTTTCACCTTGGCATTAAAGGGTTAATGACCCTGTTTACATTTTATAAGATGCAACTCCAGATGTACTTATGATATGGCATGATGAAAGCATTCTTACATGCTGGGGAACTGAATTATGGAAGAACCTGCATCTGCTTGCAGATCCAAGCACAATCTTTAATGGAAAGCATCAACCCCTGAGGAACCTCACCAAGACAGGACACATGCATTTCTCATTTTAAAAGTCAAAGCAGTCCACAACACCACAATTGTGAGCTCAATGAACAGAGGGGACATGCTGGAAACAGTGTTGTGATCTTTTTGTGTATGTAACACACCTGTCATCTGGACCCTCATTTATAAAGTATTCATTTATGCAGATTTGATCTGAAAATGATTGTATGTGAAACTTGACGTTTAGTGATTTATAACATGTGTATTTATATGAAAACATGTGTAGATGAACACAGTTTTCTGGTCTGACGTATGAACAGCAGCGCCAGAGCGCTACAGACATTACAGTATGTCATTTGTGAACATTATGTTTCTACAAAATCAGTTGTACTCAAATGCTCAGAACCCAAAATTCATATGACTTTTTTTTTATGATCTCTAAATGAAACCCAACATCCAGCTGCAACTGCTGTAACACGTTCATTAGAGATGTAGATATTTTTACAAGACGTTAATGAATGTTATTTCAGGTTTCACTCAAGAAATGATGTTCAGCCAGTCATAAGCATGCCCAAGCATACTCAAATGCTGAGAACCCATAATTCGCATGATACATTTTTTTGTATGATCTATAAATGATTGTAGTCAAAAAGCTTTCTTCTCATGTTAAGTCCCCCACTGTATGGACTTTGGCTGGAATTATGCTACACATTTCCATTCAAACAAATAGTGTCAACACACCGCTGCTGTCAGAACAAAACCTCATATCTCATATCATTTTTTGTCATTTTTCAGTTTTTGACATAATTTGAAAATGCCTGTTGGCCTTTACATTGTGTGTAAAATTCATGATGAATAGACCAAAAGAAATGGCCCAAAAAGACTTGGAGAAAAGTCTGGTTCCATTGACTTACATTAGGAGTAATTTCAAGTATGTTTTTTCATTCTCGTGTGAAGTTGTCATTTTGGAGATGCAAGGTTTTGTTCCGACAGCAGTGATATATAGATGTTGTTATATAAAAAATAAAATACAATTTCTTTCAGCTTGTACGTCAGACATCCTCTTTGATTCAATGTTTTGCTTTTTCTCACTCATTCAATCTAGACAGCTTGTTTTGACCAACAGTTTACACACATTACTCATACTGCAATTGCACTCCATTCTGGAGTAGCACACACAAAAAACAGCCAGGCTGATGGCTCATGGAGTGTTTTCTAACCCAAAAATAACATGGTACGCTTTCAGTCTTTGCTCATACTGAGAGATGACCAACTGAAATAGAAGTGCCCACATAAAGGGGATGTATTATTTAGAGTGTAGTGACAAACTTCAGCGCAGCAGTGTGATATCTAAATTTAGACTTGTTTTGCACTTTAGCTCTTTCCTTGCATTAGCTAGAAGAAGAAATTAGGTGTCTGCAATCAAGCCTGACTCACAGAGGTATCGGCACCTTGGGTGATAGTTGTAATTTGCAATTATGCTTTGTTTTTCTTCAGTCTGATTCCGCTCAGTTATGCTCCCGCTGTTATAAAAAGCTTCACGCATGCTGAGTTTAAGTGAGCTTGGATCTTATTATATTTTATTATGAGATAGGATCACTTTCATAGTTCATATTCCCTTGCACATGACAGCTACTCCTGTTGCTGAAGCTAGCGCTGACGTCACACGTACGCAAGAGCAGCAGTCTGCCTATGACTGTTCAGCAGCCGACTATTACAGCTCACCCCCTCCACTCCACAGCTCATTCACAGAAAATCACACTCAGCCAGCATGAGCTTGGCAGCCCTAACACTCTCCTCCAGCAGCTTGCTACACTGTGGAGTAGGTAAGAGGAATTCTGTTCAGTTCAGGTCAATTCAGATTGACTCGCATGGCACTTTTTAGTGTGGATGGTATCGAAAAGCAGCTTTACTGGATATTTTGTCTATTCACAGGGGCTTTTATTTTGTTCTTTGTAAAGATTTCAGCTAGTGGGCTATACAAATGATTCATTTACAACTCATATATTAAAAATCCAGCATGCTGTTTTTTGTTGTTTAAGGAGAATTTGAGATTGCATTGAGTCTGAGTGCTGGTGGAGGTTGTTCATGCCATGAAGTTGATGATTGCTCAGTTTTCAGGGCTGGCATTGAATTTCTAATATAATTACAGCCCAGCGGCAACTGCTGTAGCACGTTCATTATAGATGTGGATATGTTGTTTTTACAGGACCTTAATAAAAGTTGGTTAAGGTTTCACTCAAGAAATGATGTCAGCCAGCATCCTTTTTCTTTTGCTTATGTTGGCGAGTCTGAAAAGGTTTCATCTGAAGAAAATCACCAGGTGCTGCTTGTGTCGCGCAATGAGAGATTCTGGAAATGTCTGGGAAGACTAATCAGTTGAAACTGAATATGTTCTCAGTACCTGCATTTAAATCACCGAGAAGTTCGCTGAGCCGTTCTTCTGTTTGCTCTCTCCTCAGCAAATGGAACAGCAGGCAGTCAGCTGTCTACCCCTCGGTCAGGAAAATCCCCGAGCCCCTCTCCCACCAGCCCGGCCAGCCTCAGGAGACGGCGGGTAAGAGCCTTTCATCTTTGGCCATCTTGAAACTCTTAATTCTAGCCTTTTTTATTTCAAACCTCAGGTTTGTTGTACATTATTTGTTTTGGTCTTAGGCTGTTAATCACTGAGCATAACCAGTTTTTACTGATGTTCATTTCAGGCTATTCGCATGCACTAATTTTTGTGACAACCTCTTTAAATGTCATCCTAGTGCATTCCATGTGTGCAGAATAACTCCCCATACTCCCTGAATGTTTCCTAGCAACCACAGATGAGCCTCTGGCCTTGGCTCCTGTTTCATTACAACTGATTTCAGAGCTGAAGCATGTGGTAGAGTTTTGGCCACACTTGTCCTCCTTTTTCACCCACCGACACCTTAGGAACTGGCCTTTAATCTAAAATGTTATGAAGCTCATTTGCCTAAAAGGGTTCAAATGAAAATGTAATATATATATTTACCATGGACTTACAGGGGAGTTCCACTAGACAACTTCTGCATAGTTAAAAGGTTGATATGTAAGCAAAGACATTCAGAGTGGTTTGATGAAAAATGCCCCGTTCTAGAGAAACTTCTAAATTTCTTTGCAGTGGTGGTGATAGGAAGCAGGGGTTGTGATGTCTACAACACAAATGTAGCCATTATATTTACTATCCAAAACCACCAGTCAATCTTGACATGTCTGCAGAATTTAAATGTAATGTTGTTAAGTGTAAAATGCTGGCAAATCAGTTTCTGCCGCTGTACCTACCAATGGATTTTTAGGCCAAAACTTTATCGTAAAACTGTTGTAATGTAATGCATCAGACATCAGACAAGATATTTGTACCCATTTCATAAAATAGCTTTCTGTGAGGGAGCTTTTAGAGTTATGTTTCTCTAGAACAACATTTCACATCAAACACTGAATGACTGTTTACATCTTAAAGATTTAATTATGCAGAATTTTTTAAAAATTGGTGGAATCACCTTCAACTGCACTTGAAAAATATATTGTTAGAATAATGTCTGAGAGGAGAATTCTTTTCAACCGAGATTCACTACTTATTTTAACAAAAATTACAAATCAGGCATTAATTCTTGCAGCAGATACTGATAAGACCAGTAGGATGCGTGAATGCAAACATGGACCACTTTCATGGTAAGCAAACATGGCAAATCGCTGCTGTCGGAAGAAAACCTCGTATCTCCTTTTTTTGTCGTTTTTCAGTTTTTGTCATAATTTTAACATACCTATTGTTCTTTACATTCTTTGTAAATTTCATGATGAATGGATCAAAAGAAACGGCCCAAAATGACTTGGCAAAAATGTCTGGTTCCATTGACTTACATTAAAAGTAAAGTAGGTTTTTTCCTTCTCCTGTAAAGTTACCATTTTGGAGAAATGAGGTTTTCTTCCGACAACAGTGATATGTTTTAGTGATTGAGCTCAAGAATTACTGACATAAAAAGCTTTCACCAAAAAAACAGACAGTCAATTGAGAAAGTGATACACGATACTGTAGCTGGCTTCCTCAGTAGCTTTGGTTTTCTATCCCCTTTCAGTGATTTTATATTCATTTCCAGTGGAATTTCACCAGTGTTTCATCCAGGCTCTCTTTCAGTCTAAATGACAATATGAATTCAGTGCCTTATAGGAATCCTTGCATAAGGCAAAGGAAAATAAGTGAAAAAGCAGGAGTTTCCAAAACTGGAGTTCAAAAAAGGTATACAGAAAATTAGACTCTTAACAACCATGCAAAACCAGGCGGCCCACCAAAACTGTCCACATCAGATAAGGAGAAAATCAATCTCCACTCTTACTTCACATATGAGGTGTATCTGTTCTACCTTCCACTGTGAGAATGCTACGGGTCTGAAAGCATGTGTAGCTGTCAAGAAGCCCTTACTGAGAAAAGGAAAAGAATATTTGCAAATCAAACAAAGAGGCTGCTGCTAATCTCTGGCCAATGGACTGACCACCATCCAGACCTCTTGGATGAAAAACAGAAAATGCAACCGACTTCTAAGACTGAACTTTAGAGGTGTGGAAAAACGTCCCTGCACATTTGTATGAAAAACTCTGCAGGTATCCTGAACACAATGGAACCTGTAATAAAGGCAAAGTTTGGGCATGATCAATACTGACAGAACTTTGGTGGGCCCTGACCTGTACACAGTCGTGTATTAGAACAGTCTATTAGTCTGTTGTGCTCCTTTTGAACAAGTTAAATACAGCTTTTGCAAATATAGGTCAAACTTGTCTTCTGCTTTTGCTGAAGCCTGTGAAAGAGAACAGGGGCACAAGTGCAGAGTCTGTCTTAGAAAATGCAGGTCACCCAGATAGATTCAGTGTTTAGCTGGTGTCTATGATGCTGACTGTGAATATCAGATTATAGGAGAACTTGCTTTTATAAACACACTTTTATCCAGGCAAAAGTAACATACATAGAGCGATTTACATACATGCCACCGATTTACAACTTCACCCTCTAGTCTGTTATTTAAAGCTTTAATGAAGGGGAGGAAATGGTATTCATGGTGTAAAACATTGGACGAGATCTTCAATGTCAGTTTTAGGGCTTTGCTGAGAGGAACAGGAAGTGACCATACATGGCAAGCAGTGAGGGCAGGAAGCTTCACCTCAACCTGCTCTCGTGCTGAATTATTCTTAGCATGTCTAGGCCAGAGCGTTTCCATGGAAACTGCTGTTTTTTATTTATTTTTTCCGCTATATGAAGCGGCTGTCCTGCGGTCAGGGTATGAAATGTAGAGCACCAGAAAGAGTAGGGAACAGTAGAGCCCCTCTTTGTCCAACTCTATGAACTAATTACAAACTATAGAAGTTGAGCAGCAGGATTCTGCATGTTTTATTTGGATAATGGCATGTTTTTGTTAGGTGATGAAGATAAAAACGACTACTAAAAATAATTTATTATACTAATAGACTTACTAGAATTAGTAGACTTCACAAAGGGTGAAAAACAGTCATAACACTACTGAGATTTTACCAAATGTTTCGGTAGCGACCGTTTTGGTAGTAAGAGTTTTAACCAGTTTTGAGTAGAACTTAAAAACGCTAACCGGTATATGACTAAATTGTTTATATGACAAAGTTTACTTAATTGCAGAAAATGCGTGACACTTGTTAGTGTTACAACCTGATTTTTAGACTTTGGGACACATTTACTTCAAAACAATGGGATCTAACTGCTCACCATGTGGCCATGAGGGACAGGGATGCAGTCTCACTTCCTGCTCTAAAATAAAGCTCCGCCTATGGACAAAACTCTGTGTTTTGTTAGTGATGTGATAAAGTGGGACATTTTTTAAAGCATAAAGCTTATTTGTTTAAAAATTAAACTTCGGGTAAATCTAAATCTTTCAACTTTACAAGTTAAAAAAAAATTTAATTAAAACATACCAGAAAATTGGTATTAGGGTTTGGGATAGACACCTCCCGATAAAAGAAAAACCTTGTAAATGATGAGTTAATATGTGTTTAGATTAATATGATCTGTTAATGCCTGAGTTTAAATAGAGCATAAAACAATTCTTGTGAATATCAAAGGTCCAAATACGTAATTATATTTTTAGTAGTTTTTTACTGTGGGACTGCAGTTAGAACTGCTTTGGAAGAATTATCCATATGTAAGAGTCATAAATCAGTCTCACAAATAAGCCACAGGTGTGTGGAATGTTGAGTAGGCGGAGCTGGAGTGGACCAATCCAATGCATGGAATCTGTGTGATGTCACGGTGTCAGCCCCTGCTGAGACATTGTGAAATTCCTTTGAAAATAAAAGCTAACAGTAGACAGATTGCTGTAACTGCTATAAAAATGGGTACAAATTTTACAATTATAAAAATAAAAATAAAAAACAAGCAGCCAGATACGGCCTGCTGTAATGCCAATAGTGCAGTTATGCTGCAGTATTTCCTCTAGGATTGTTTTTCAGCAGTGGTGGCAGGCCAGACCGTTCTTAACAGTAGCTCACCCTCGTTAGCTAGCTAGCTTGCATTAACACATTACCACAAGCAAGTAGCCAGATTTGCACAGAATAAAACCGATGAACAGCTCCTTTTGACCGACTTTATTTATAGTTCAGATCACAAAAGTCCACAAAATGTAAAACTGAAATTCATAACATTGCAAAATAAGGTCAACCTAACCTCATGGTGTGCTAAGTTAGCCTGAATAATCCACTCCTCTGACAACCGTTTCCTTCGGGCACTTCTGCTCAACTCGGCTCTGTTGTTTACGCAATGTTCGTCCACTTCTTTTAACCATCGTTTCAAAATAAAAGCCCTCTGCAGAGATTTGCAATTGCTACTTTGTGACATTTCATAAAATTCTAAAACACATATAGCGTAAACACTGTGCTTGTGACTTTACACTTTGAGCAGAGTTTAAATGGCACCCTCTCTCTTTTTCTATCTCTCTTAGAGTTCTCAGCACAGTGGCTCCTCTCTCTCTCTGGCCTCCACTAAAGTCTGCAGCTCCATGGACGAGGGCGATGGCCCTGGCAGTGAGGGTAAGAAAACGCTGTGAATCAGAAGTGCTCTTTGTGTGAATGCCAGTTAGTTCAAAAGACTGTTTGAATTATCCATGTACCTAAAATCAATCTGAATACAGTTTAACCAGTTGTTGCTTTGTATTTTACAACAATTAGTACCGACAGCACATTCTGATTGGTTCAGAAATGCACTATGCTGAGCACCGATTTCAAAATAATGACTGTAGCTAAACATTATTAAGTGTCTACTTCAGCACATACAATACCAGAAAAGGGACACATTAGATAACTTCTATATGATATTTGACCTGCAGCCCGTTTGGCCAGATTCTGTAAAAGAGTGTGGCAGTGGACCTACAGTGAATTCTGAACCTGTAAAAATTATCACGAATAACACACGATTCAAGATTGTTTATAGGTATAGATGATTAAAGGTGTCTGAAAGTAAATTCCATGACTAACAGTTGGTTTGTGTCCTGCTGTAGCCGAGGCGGTGGAGGAGAGCCCTCAGGTCCCTGCCTCTATAGCAGAGCGGTACAAGGTGGGGAGGATGATTGGAGATGGAAACTTTGCAGTGGTGAGGGAGTGCGTGGAGAGATCCACTGGCCGGGAGTATGCCCTCAAAATCATCAACAAGGGCAAATGTAGAGGGAAGGTGAGACAATTTTAAAGGAATATTTCAAGTTTATATAAATTTTCCCTCCTCCTGAAAACGTAGTCATTCAGTCAATCATGTTTGGTGCCTGAGGTTAGTTTAGGGCTGTAACGATCCACAAAACTCATAATTCGGTTTGACCTGCTCTGCCGGTGTCAGATCAACACATGATGCAGCAAAAAATAAAGTGCATTAACTTAATATGGTAACTGTATTTTCAGTTTATTAAAGCTCTGAACATTATTAAAGCAACCATATCCTACATTTTGCTTGTATTTTTTTTTATCTATAACATTTGCATTGTTTTACCAAAAACAGTCATAATTCATTAGTTTCAGTACATGAAACCATCAGCCAGGTTAATAGATATGTCTACATATTTAGATAGTTAAGAGTCATTCAGAGTAGTTTGAGGCTAAATGCTCCATTCTAGAAAAACTAAGAGTCAGAATTGTTCACAGTGGTGGTGAAAGAAACCAGACCACTAAAGAGTTCAATACCTCTAAAAGCTCCCTCATAGAAAACTATTACATGAAATCATTATAAGTTGCCTGGTACTTGAGACATTGATTCGCAATAGTTTTGTGACAAGCTTTTGGCTTAAATTAAAATCCATTCATGGTGGAGAGAAAGACTTTTTTCCAGATTTATCACAGTTGTACCAACACCAGCATTACATATAATAACTCAAAAGACAGTGTTGATTCCCTTGTCATTTTGAATAGTAAATAAAATCCCTGTATTTATGATGTAGACTTTGCGACTCTTGGTTCCTATCAAAATGCCTGTAAAGAAATCAGTTGGTAATTTCCTCTATAAAGGAACATTTCACATCACTCCACTCTTTACTCCACTGTTTACATCTGATTGAATCATGCAGAAACATAAAAATATTGGTGGAATTCCCCTTTAAGGGTGTTAAGGACAAAGCTTTTGAAGAGGCATAAACCATACAGTGTAATGAAAATCTGTCTTGTTGGCTTTAAGCCTTTGTCTTCCCTGCTTTACTGGCCTCCCGTGGGTTGATGTTGCATTTAGAATCATTTTGTGCAGAAGCAGCAATCTAAGCAGATAATGATACATGATCAATAATCCGATCATAATAGGATTTCTGCAGTTATCTGTTTATTCAAATGGTTATGTAAACAGCATACCCGATTTCTTAGATCAGAGTAAGGTCTAGAAATCTGATTAAGAAATCTGATAAAGAGAGCTGGATTTCAGCTCAGTGATCAGATTTCTCAGTGCATGTAAACTCGGATTACTCAGATTTCTTTTGGATTTCCAAGTCTGCGCATGTGAAAAAACAGACCAGGGTACCGGAAATAAGAGAGCAGTGTTGCCTCGAGCAAAACACTTTTGGAGCGACGCTGAATCCAATCCATATTTTTAGGTAAAGTGGCGCAGTGTTATGAAAAAAGCCCCAGCATGAAGTTTGAGTTTTACGTTTACATCACGTCTTCTTCTGTGAGTTTATTGGCTGGCTACAAAGCAGAAAACTGATTACTGCCTGACTCATATAGACCCAGAGATTCCCCATTATCTGATTAGCCAAGTGCATTTGAACACATTGATCAGAAATCAGATTTTCTGCAGTTATCGGATTATTAAGAGCATGTAAACGTGCTCATTGTCTGTTCTGCGCAGGAGCATATGATCCAGAATGAGGTGTCCATTTTGAGGAGGGTGAAACACCCCAACATTGTCCTGCTGATTGAGGAGATGGACACTTACAGTGAGCTCTACCTGGTCATGGAGCTGGTGAAGGTAATTTTTTTTTTTCAAAATCTGATCAGTGTTTTAATCTTATGCATCAAGCCATTCAACTCTACTAGAACTGTCTGTTAGTTCCTTTGGGGTTACTGAGTTCACAGTAGGTACTCAGTAAAAAGCCTTAAGATTTATAACTGAATAATAAGTTTAATGAGTTTGACACCGTTTGATTATGTGTAGCCACATGTAGTCCCGGGACGTGGGATAGTGTTTTGAACTGAAATTTTAAGTGATGTATACAATCATGTCATGCAAATTATGCCTTTTCTTTGTTTTGTTTTTTTTTTATTTGAATTTTTCAGATTACATTGTGTACTATAACGTGTTTTAGTGACATGCCTGAAGAGTCGATGAGGAGGAAATCGATTTGGCTCTCTGTTATGAAAATACAGCATTAACTTAAACAGCGTATGGCTACTGCAGTCTTTGAAAATACATAAATAAAACATAAGAAAAAAATAAAGATACAAACTCCACCCTAAAACAAACACATAGGTCTTTACTATGGTCAGATTATTGTAATTATTTTTATTAGTTGCAGCTAAACTATTTCAAAATTGTAGGAAATGTTTAACTGCAATTGCTAGACTACATCAGGGACTGTTGGGGCTGCAGCACTGCAACTTGCTGTGTCCCTGATGTAGTTTTCTATTTTTGGATTGTGTTTACACACAGGGAGGTGACCTCTTTGATGCCATCACGTCCACCAATAAATACACAGAAAGAGACGCCAGTGGCATGCTGTATAACCTGGCCAGCGCCATTAAATACCTGCACAGCCTGAACATCGTGCATCGGGACATCAAACCAGAGAATCTACTGGTGGGTATTTTTCCATCACAGCTACAAGGGCTTAACTAAATGAGCAGTGCTTTAAGTCAATGGTTTCTATTCCTTTTCCTGCTCATTGAGTGTCACTGCCCTGCACATTTTAGAGTCTAGAGTCTGATGCAACTAATGAGCTAAAGAAGTCCTTTATCTTGTTAGAATAGGGGGGAAAAAAAACATCCTGTAGGGCAGTTGGACCAGGATGGAAAACCACTGGTTTAAGAGACAGAAACAAAATGTAAAAATATATTTCTTACAAGGCAGAACAAAATAAGCCTAGTTTAGTCATAGAAAGCATTTTCTATTTATGTGGTTGAATAAGTGTT
>JAILXH010070208.1:0-12361 GCA_023558415.1 Piaractus mesopotamicus | reverse complement strand
AACAGACAGCAACGTTAAAAAGGTGCTAAGTTTAGAGAGAGAGAGAGAGAGAGAGAGAGAGAGAGAGAGAGCGAGAGCACAAAATAAAATCTATATCCTAGGGACATAAGACTCTGGATATTATATGCTCATTGTCATAATTATACATGTTCACTGCAATGTGTCTAAGTGTTCCTGGTGATAAGTGATAGACATCAGTCTTACATTTGTTTTTCCTAAAATGGACATGTAATTCATGAATGATTATGTGAAAAACTAACATTCCAAAGATTCTCCGAAGCCTTAGTTAGCAAGAATGAAAGCAGCATTCATCCTAAGTGGCTGACCCCTGGGGACAAACTAATCCTGCTATTGTGCTCACTCAGTCTCCTTGCTCCTACTTTCAATATTTTCTGTCAGTTGTCTTGTGTATGTGGTCCCAGGTTCTATTTATGTAGAAAAGAAGTAAATGAGAAGAAGGAAAAGTCAAGAAATATTAGTGATTTAATTTATTTGATTTGATTCAATTTTCATTTTTTATTTCTCCCATTCAATAGCTGAAGTGGACTCTATATTGTCTGGGGGCCAGATCCCTATGATTCCAGAGCTACCTGATGAACCCATTCCCTCCCCTGTGGACGGTGAGCCTATTTTGAGCAGTGAAGATTCTACTCATGACTTTCCCTCTCCTACTGTGACCACCACACCTGCACTCAGTTTCATAAATGGCAAGACTGAGTTGAGCCTTGAGCCCAAATATGGCACTGAGGAAGAAGTAAGAGGAGGTGTATTTGAGAGGGTGTCACCCATAGTCCACAACATGACACAACCAGAAGAAAAAGAAATGGAGAAAGCGTCGCCATTTGATAACACGCTGATAGAGACCGATACAACACCAGATGAGTCTCTCGTGTTGAGCCAAGATGTATCCTCCCCAGTGCCTACTGTCTTCAGCACCCTTGAGCCAACATATGATTATGGCGAAGGACAAATAATTCTAGAGTCCACGCCTCCATCACATCTTGTGTCAGATCCTGAAGATGAGACACTCATGGGTGAGGGAACCATTGCACCAAGTATACCATTTGGGGCCTCAACTGAAGGAAGTTTCTCACCAAAACCATATCAGCTATTAAAGGAATCAGAAACTTCAGATACTTCTATGGTGCAGAGTGTAACAGTGCTGTCATCAACAGCAGCTCCTGCCACTAAAGATCCTAACCAGGTGGACACAAGTGTGACCATTTCATCTGAGGCTCCAGCAACTCCAGCAGCTACACCTTCAAAACCAAAAGAGTTTAAGTCATCTGTTCCGTTCGAAGAAATATCTCCAGATGACTCCAGTCCTACACAAGTTACTAATTTTAAAACAGTGGAGACATTTCAAGAGAATGTAACAACATCACTGAGCAATCACTCAGCAGTTGAAACTGTAAATGAGACAAAAATACAAGATCATACAGAGTTGACATCAAGCACAGAAAAGGCATCCGTCGCTTCCTTCACTGACATGGAAGAGGCAGTAACAGTAACTTTCTCTAAAGAGGACAGCATCTCAGAGCATCAGACTACCAGCTCTGAGCATAATGGCCCATCTGTGTATACTGAATCTCAGTCCGTGCCTGCTACTTTCCCATACACATCAGAGGCTGAAATAAAAGAGACCTCAACCCCTTCAGTTGTG
The DNA here is from genome assembly GCA_023558415.1 of Piaractus mesopotamicus. NCBI lineage: Eukaryota > Metazoa > Chordata > Actinopteri > Characiformes > Serrasalmidae > Piaractus > Piaractus mesopotamicus. Next base: position 10,698 of record JAILXH010070208.1, on the reverse strand, counting down.
GTGTCAGATATTACCAATTTGAAGGGCACTACTGAAACCAAAACATTTATTATGTCAGAGGATGAAGGATCAGGTGCCCAGACACCTGATTTATTTTCAACAAAGGACTATACTTCATTATATGGCTCAGTCGCAAGTACATTTGATGCTGTGACATCAAACACACAGATAATGGCAGAAACTGTGAAGTTCCGAACAGAAACAACATTAGTATCGGCAGAACCATCAAAGGTTCCTTTTATTGATTCCTCAACAACGCGTTTAAATGATAGGTCAGCTGAAATATTGACACCGGTGACTGTCGTAAATACATTTCCTACAGAGGAGAAAGATAAAGTGATGTCAGGTCCAAGTTCAGAAACACTCTTTCCATTTTCTGACAGTGATGGCTCAGGTGATCAAACTGAAGACATTTTGACCATGAAATCATCAACAGTTCTTCCACTGTATACTACAACGACAGCAGATCAAAGTGTCACCAAAACAGCTACTCTTATGGTCCAAACAGTTGATGGAACAATGTCAGTCCAGCCTGAACAAACATCCACATGGGGTAAATCAGAGGTTTCTACTTCAGACGACATGGAAACAAGTTCAGTGCTGCCCTTAACAGATGCTGACACATCGAAAGGGGACGTGAAGAAAGAAGGGACAACTGAGACACAGAGCAAGGTCTCGACTGAAAGCACAATAGAAGAAGCATTTATGAGCGTCACCACAGAGCAATTGCCACCTTCCAGTATATCTCCTAAAACAACAAAAACCACAATGTTATCTGAAACAGATACTGCAGATGTGAAAACAACTGCAACCACAGTGATGCTTACAGAGACAACAACATTACCGGTGCATTCCTCACATCAAGATTTAGGTATGTCTACTGTTTCTCCTTCAGCCTTTGCAAGTAGTTACACCACCAAGGATGCAACAATGGAATCAGTACAGACTGATCATACTTCTAAAGATGCTGTGAGGGGCACCACCATTGCGACATTAGAGGAAGGCTCTGGTGATCAAACTTCTGACATGTTCACAACAAAGCCCCCTAGTGTGGAGTACACCACAGTATCAAGTAAACAAAGCATGACGTCAGATAGACCCACAGTCACAGAGGCTATGATGTTCCAGGCAGAAGCAACATCACAGCCTTCAAAGCCATCAGAAGTGCCTATTATTGACGCCTCTGAAATAATGTTTTCCTCAACGGGTAGCGCAGGTGAAACAACTGATAAATTTACTGTGGCATCCACAGGCACTGACTCTACAATGTTTAGTACAGGGGAAACAACCAGCCAAGTTATGCCATCAAGTTCACAATCATCTTTCTTCTTTCCTGAGCCAGAAGGCTCAGGTGATCAAATAGATGAAACATTTACCATAGCCACAACAACTCTTAGCTCATTTCATACTGAAGATAAAGGAGATCATTTCACTTCCATAGCAGCAATATTAGATGCTACAGTCTTAGCCCAGTCAGAGACCACATTATTGGAGAAGACATCAGTCAAAGAGTCAACTACGGTCCTCTCTACACATGATCTTACTGGAGACCAGGAAACTACCAAACCACCAACCACGATGAACACAAGTCATTCATTCACATTCAGTTCCACCCTATCTTTGACAGATGAAACAGTAAAATCAGCATCTGACCATGTGAAGGAAGCAGAAAGTGAGAAGCCATCTTCAACTATAACAAGTGGTGATGTCCCCTCAAGCTTACTGCTCTCTACAACATTCACATCTGATCGTAGTACAGCAGCACCAGGAGTACCAATTCACACTACAGTGGAATCATCCAGTGCTACACACTCTACAGAATCCATCATAAGCAGCCACAAAACACCAGAGTCAGCTGCATTCAACCACACCACAAGTGAGTCACCTATTCATTCTTCAACAGAGTCAGTTATACATTCAGCTGCACCTATGCTTGGAGCTTTGCACACTACAACAGAGTCAGTCAGAACTAGCCATTTCAAAACACAATCGGTGCTCAGCACTACAGATGTTAAAAGCTCAGCTGTACCAACCTCAAGCATGGTTACTGAAGAAGAGTTGCCTGTCAGTTCAACTTCTTCTTCACTGAGTACTAAGCAAACATCAACGCTATCATCACATGAAGGGACCACTGATGACAATCCCTTGACAACTTCAGCTGCAGATACTGAAGCAGACACTAAATATGAGGAAGCCTCAGGAGATAAGCTTGCTGATTTGCCTTTTACTGTTCATCTGACACCATCAGCCATGACAACCAAGACAGTTCCGCCTGCAGTTGATGAAACATTTGCTGCAGAATCTGATGGAACAACTTCTACCAGTACTAACCATACTACTCCTCAGTCTTTTATTAGTCCAGCCACTGAAGAGACAGAGGGTTCTGCTGACGAAAGTGATGATGGTTCTGGTGATTTGTCTAGCGCTGTTGTTCTTGAGTCATCTCCTCCATCAAAAGCTCCATCAGCAGAACATGTGCCAGCAACAAAATCTGAGGCAGTTATTGAAACTGAGTGGACAGTGCACACAACTTCTAAAGAAGCATCATCAGTTTTTCCCACATCAACTTTAACAAGTACAGTACCTGCCTTTACAGTTGATGAGGTTGGTTCAGGGGACCAGAGTGCAGACATATTTAAGACTGTTACATCACCAATGTCCGTCATAAGTGATACAACATCAGGTGTTAGAGAGAAAGACACCAGCAGCAGCAGTACATTTTTGCTAACTGAAACAGACATCACTACTGTACCTCCAAGAAGTGATGAAGTCCCATTAAAAGAAACCCTCACATCAACTGCAACTATTTCATCAACCACAGCTAAAACACCAGTTTCTCCTTTAGCGAGAAGCACAACAACACACTCAACATCCATTAACACTGATACGGAAGGGTCTGCAGACACAGAAGATGACCAAGAGTCTCCCCTATTTGAAGGATCTGCTGAGAAGGCATCGGAAACGCCAACAACTGAAGCAAATAAAGAATTTTCTGTAAGAACTGATGAAGCAGAAGTCAGTTACTCAAAGAGCACATTAGATTACTCAAGTGTTGAAACGGCTACATCTACAACACTATTGAAGTCTCAGTCTACTCCAACAACTTCTTCAAGCCCAGCCCAAACAAAAATTACGGCTTCTTCTTGGGAGCCTGGGAGTGGTGACACCGAGGACACTACAGGTGAAACTGAGGGGACTGAAGATGATGGTTCTGGTGATGTAGTATCCAGTCGCATTGTTGAATCAGGTCCTCCTTCTCCACCAACAGAAGTTGTGACAACAACAAAATCAGAGGCAGTTATGACAGGTTCAGGCACTACTGATTCAAAGGACCACAGTAAATACATGTTTACAACCATATCACCAACTTCTGTCATAGATGTTACGATCTCAGGTGTTAAAGAGCAAGACACTACTACCAGCAGTTCACTTTCACAGTTAACTCATTCACTTACAACAGAAGCTGATCACAGTGAATTATCAGTGTTCACCAGTTCACCTGTAACAGGCAGTGAAACTTCTGCTAAAGAAATCCTAAAATCAACTTCAGTTACTACCCTGTCTCCATCAAGTACAGACCAAACTTCTGATTCTTACTTAAAGAGAATAAGCACTACCATGAGTCCAACGTCACACATTGATACGGAGGGATCTGGTGCCTTAGACTCAGAAGGATCTGCTGAAGATATATCTGAAACACCAACATCTGAAGCAAATACTGAATTTTACGTAAGAACTGATGAGGCAGAAACTAGTGAGAAAAAGAGCACAGCGGATCATCTAAGTGTTGAAAGTTCCACTCATTCTACGTTATTCAAGTCTGAATCTACTTCAACTTTGTCTTCTAGCTCAGTTCAGGGACAATATATAACTTCAACTTCAGAGCCTGGTAGTGGTGACACAGAGGGCAGTGCATTTGAAAATGAAGTGACTGAAGGTGACGATTCTGGTGCTGTTCTTGAGTCTGTTCCTCCCTCAAAAGTGCCATCAACAGTTGTCACAACAGAAAAACCAGAAGTGTTAATGCACACAAGTACCAAAGAGGTGACATCTGTTCTTCCCACTTCAACTTCGACAGGGCCGGTTGTTGAAGGGGATGATTTAGGTGACCAGTCAACTGTAACAAGCACTCCAGCGCTGTCAAGTACAGCTCCGACACGTCCAACTTCAGAATACACTGACAAGAGATGGTCTGCAGGCTCAGTCACAGATGACTATAAACAAACTCTTTTTACAAAGAATGAAAGTGACATTGCAACTGGTGACACTAGAAGTTCCACTGTAGAAACAACTACACAAAGCATTGCTTCCAGCGAGGATACATCTGAAGTTCAACTGTTCCACAGTACCACACAGTTTACAGCTGAGCAGGCATCAACCAATTTAGAGATATCTACTTCTACACAGGATTCCCTGACCACCACTTTGCCTACGGCTAGTACATTCACCACATTGAATGAAGTCAGCATACATACATCCACAGAGTCAATGAGTTCTCCATCTACCATCTACCAACATAGTACAGATAAGCAAAGTACTGTTATCCCATCTAGTAGTGAGATCAGATCTAGCATGCCTAGCATGAGGCCTCATGAAACGAAACCATTAACAAGCACTGTCATCATATTCACAGAAGAAATAAAAGATGAGGACGAACTTTTCTCAACTGTTACCGATAGCATGAGAGACCATAGCACTAAAGCAGAACTTATTAACAAGGATGACAGGATCATTGATGCAGACACAGTTTCAATGTCAGAACCTTCATCACCTTTTGCCCCCACAATCATCACAGAAGAAGCTGCAGGAATCACGGCGGTCACCATGACACCACAGTCTTCCAGTATAATGACAGAGGAACAGGAAGGATCTGGAACAGATAGTCTTTTATATACAGGGCCAGAATTACATGTGCCATTTCAGCCAACCACAGAAGGGCCAATTGTTAAAGAAATGTCTTCTCAGCCAAGCTCTCCATCAAGCAGCTCAACAGAAGAGGAAGGAGACACAAAACCAACATTGTCCATGAATGACCTTGATGAGAAATTTTCTGTCCCATTAGAACATACAGAAACTGTTGCTACTTCAAAAGCCATGAGTCCAGAGGCATCTACCTCTTCATATTCTGCTCAAACAACCACACATCCCATGCAGACAACCTCCCATATAAGGTTCAGCACATTACATCACATTGATGTCACCACTCATTCCAGCACCAGCACATCCTTTCCTAGTCGTACCACCACACATAGTACCCACAGCACACATCGACCTTCATATACCACCACTCATCCTGCCTACACTACCACTCACCACACCATTACCAAACCTAGTCATACAATCACTGACCACCCTAAAGATATCTCGCATTCAATTTCTGCCACAGTGCATACTGGATTTAGTACCACACAGGCAACTTTCAAGACTGATAGAACATTCACAACGGAAGCTTCTCAAGCTGTTGTAACCGTAAAAGATGTGGTGTCACCAACGACCTTGGAGGCAACTGTTTCCAAGTCAACAACACTATCAGCTTCATTCATTTCATCCTCAGAAGAGGAAGGCTCTAGCGAAGGCTCTGGCCTAGGTGTGCTTATTTCCACATCTGCACCCCATGAAATCTCCTCTGCTGCTGCAAGTACTCCATCTGTTGATTTGGAAACATCCAAGGAAACAGACTCTACTGCAGGTGACACGTCATCTGCAACACCTGACTATGGAACTATTCACCTGCCAGATGAGTCCACAAGCTCTGACCAAACAGCAGTGTCCAAGGTCATAAGTACTACATTTATTAGCACAGATGAAGGCTTAGTGACTATTAAGTCAGATACTCTCAGAGAGGAGATTGAGACTTCAACAACAGGTGATTTGACAAAAGCTCCAGAGGACACAGAAAAAACATCAGTGAAATCTTTTATTGGTGAGTCAGAAACAGGCACTACTTCTGATGTGGAGAGCTCTACTCATGATGAATTCACTAAAGTGTCCCCTGAGTCAGACACTGATAAACTATTGGACTACAGTGGTACAGCTAAACCATTTGTGACTACCATGCAGCCTGAAATGCAGACTAGTTACTCTATAGCCACGAGCACGGTTGGTGTTGAAACAGTGACACAATATGACAGATATACCAGTGCACAAACAACTGTTAAACACACTGCAACCAGCACGTTGCCAACAAGAATAGTTCAGGAGATGGATGAAGTAATAGCAGAGACAGAATCAACAAGCTCACAGAGACCATTGCTTGGTACAACAATGGCAACAAGCCTGTTATTTTCGTCCACAGATGAAAGCTCAGGTGATGAGGCTATCGATGTGTTAAGCCAAGAATCAACAACTGTCTCCCCCAAAGATTTTTCCACCTCATTTTCAGATTCAGTAGTGTCACCATCTAAAAAATTTGATCTGAGTGCAGTTAACCTAGATGCAACCACAGCACCCACAAAAATCACAACATCTGTTCTGTACAAATTGACGGTTACACCCAAGCCTTCTACAGACATCCTGGAAGGAGAAGGAGATTTCTTAACAGCAACCATTCCCATAGAGGTGCCTATGTCCACATCTGAAAATGAAAGATCTAGTTTACATATTGGAGCCACTAAGGAAACGGTGCAGTCTACTAAAGAGATGCCAACAGAAGAGGAAATTTTAACTGGTTTAGAAGATAAATTATCACAGATAGACACATCAACTTTTAGACCCACAGTTGATGATGAAACAAAGACTCTATCTTTTACTGAACTTACCACAGATGCATCTACAGAGTCAGGTGCTGATGTAACGCTAGACAATAGTGAGAGCACATCAGAATCTTCTGTAGTGGAGTCCAAACCAGTTTTTAGTGATACTGAGACCACCTCGCAGATTGAGAGTGAAACTACCTTTGAGAGCACTTCACTACCTGAGACTAAAACCTCAGTCACAAGCTCACCAGTCACTCTCAGCAGCATAAGCTCTGAGAGATCAAGCATCTCAGACAGAATTTCTTCAGAGGTGTTATCCAGTATGTCACCTACACGCCATTCTGTCGTGCTTGCTCTGACCACAGATTCGACTGATGGAAGTGGAGAAATATTTAATGACATAGATGAATACCATGTGCCAGAAATAACTAGTCTCTCTGAATTTGAGGGTTCCACAATATCTAGTACCCCAGAAAGCACTAAAAAAGAAGTGACTACCACTGTTCCACCATCTGATGAGATTCAGACAGTTATTTTATCCTCGTTTACCACATCGGCACTGTCACAACCTTATGACTCAAGCACTGGATCTGTTAGTGAGGAAAGTGTATCTGGGCAAATTAAGGAATCTGTAACTCCTATAAATGAGAGACCTATTTCAGAAACTATGGATCTCAAAGCATCTTTACCTTCAGTGTCTACTGATTCGGAAAGCATTAAAGAGTATATTGAGACTACAACTGCTGAGAAGTCAGATGGAGTAGTGACAAGTGATGCGACAAAAGCTCTAAAGGATGTAGAAGCAACATCTTTGGTCCCTTTTGATGATAAATCAGAAACAGGTAGTACATCTGATGGGGACAGTTTCACTCCCAGTGAATTTACTACACTGTCCCCTAAATCAGACACTGATGATGATCTGAATGCTTGGACCACCACTGAGCTTGAGATTGAGACTGATATCAAGACCACTATACGATCTGAAACGGAGACTAAACACTCTGAACCTGAGAGGGAAACCGGCATTGAAACTACCACAAAATATGATAGGCATGATGAAGTTCAGGAGACAGATGAAGTAACAGCAGAGACATTGTTTGGTACAGCCACATGGAAGACAACAAGTCCATTACTGTCAACCATAGAGGAAAGCTCAGGTGATCAGGCTGCTGAAATTATAAGCAAAGACTCAACTACCATTTCTCCCACAGTGGTCACATCCCACCAAGATTTCTCCACCACTCTTTCAGATTCATTAGCGTCAGTATCTAAAGAAACCAAGAGTGCCATTTACTCAGATGCAACCTCAGCACCCACAAAAGTTACAACATCTGTTCTTTCTGAAATGACAGTTACATCCCAGCCTTCTACAGATATCTTGGTAGAAGGAGAAAAAGATGATATTCTAACAACATATATTCCCATAGTTCAAGTGACCACATCAGAAAATGAAGAGTCTTCTCAACAATTTGGATCTACAAAAGAAATGCCAACAGCAGAGGAAATTTCATTTGGTTCAGAAGATAAGTTATCACCAACTACACATAGACCCAAGCAGACAGATGCATCAACTTTTAGACCCACAGTTGAAGATAAAACAAAGAACCTGGACTATACTGAACTTACCACAGAGTCAGACACTGATGCACCACTGGACATTGATGGTACATCAGAACCTTTTGTAGTAGAATCCAAACCAGATTTCACTAAGGCCACCTCACAGTTTGAGAGTGAGACTGCCTTTGAGAGCACTTCATTGCCTGAAAGTGACACATCTCATGAGGGCTCCACAATATCTAGCAGTTTGGAAGACAACAAAGAAGAATCGACTACTGCTACCCCATCATCTGATCAGATTCAAACTGTAATTTTATCCCAGGTTACCACGTCACCACTGTTAACACCTCATGCACTGGACACCGGATCTATTAGTGAGGGAACTGTGCCAGATGAACAACAGGCAGTTGGCCAAATTGAGGAAGCTGTAACTCCTTTCACAGAGATATCTGTTCAAGAATCATTGGAACTGACAACATCATCACCCTCTGGAATTCAGAAACATACTGATGCAGCATCTTCATCTGAAGATGAATTAGATCCAACCCAGGTCCAGGGTGTGCCCCCTAGTCCAGATGTGCAGAATGCAACACCCACACCTAGAGTGCACACTGACCTAGGATACACAGTTATTGGAGAGGCCTTTGCTATTACAGGTATGACACATAATATTATTTTGAATCATTTATCAGCTTTTCTCAAGTTCCATTCTCTCTACATGCTCTGCTAACCTTTGTTCTGCTGTTCTTTTTGTTTTGTAGATGCTCATTCGTGTTCTAATGATTCATGTCTGCATGGTGGCACATGTTTGAAAATGGGCAATACCAATATCTGCAGCTGTCCACCTGGATACACCGGGGACTGGTGTGAAATAGGTAACTATTCTACACTCTAAGTTGTGTACAAATCTATTCACTACACTTGGGTTTCCCAAATAGCTGACAAATGTATTAATTCCTTTTTATCTCATCATAATTTAGACACTGACGAGTGCCAGGACAACCCATGTCGTAATGGAGGTACCTGCGTAGATGGGCTGAACAGTTTTACCTGTGTTTGTCTACCAAGCTACACAGGAGCTCTCTGTGAGCAAGGTAAGGAGCACAAAACCTAAATACTGATAACAGTCAAAAAATAGACTGAACCATAAGAAGTCCTTTGAATTACAAAATAAAACTTCATTACCCAATATAGCTGTGCAGAATGACGTATATCAGCCTAAGCCTATTCTTGGGTTGCCAAAGTACACTGTTTGTGGTGGGCTAAAAAGACAAAATAATGGACCACACTTTGAGCATCTCTGCTTTACATCATCAACCACCAAACCACTGACAGTTTCATCAGTTATTCCTCATCAGACAGAATCCTATATCCTGAAGTATGTTTGTTTCAAAGGGCTGGAGAGTTCCTATTATAACCTGAGACTGGCAACCAGGCCGACAGACCAACATTTTATCTTTTTTTATATCTCTTAAGTGCAACTGTTCTTTTTTGAGCATCTCAGATTCTGGCTAATAAAGTTAGCTGTCGTCAAGGCTATATGAACTCCTAAAGAGCTGAAAATTATAATTCGTAATTCAGGTTGTTCTTTAGGAGGTCATACTGCTGACGTTGGTTTGTGTTTTTGTGTTTGCTGCTTAATTAAAGAAATGAGTTTTAAGTCATAATAATAAAACAATAATGCTTCATCCCATGCAAGTCATGCTTCTGTAGTATCTGTCCTATATCCTGCTTCAAGTAAGCATTTTTGGTGGTAATGGGCTTCATGACTCATCTTGGTAATGCCTTAATGTAGTCTGAGAGGGTCCTAACCTCAGCTAAATGTTTCATCAACATCACAGACACTAAGCATTACCACACCCCCATTTCATCCAGGGGTGATTCAGCATGAGTGTCTGAATACTTACACACAGCTGCTTTCTCAGACTCCGATGCCAAAAGGCAAACAGCACACAAAAAGCTGTTAAACAACTATTTACAATTTAAGAATAAACCAGAGTATAGGCCAAGATAAGGAATCAGTAGTGTTGCCATGGAATAGAAAATGACTTTTTTAAATGTTATTTGTTTTTGTATAACAGTTTATTAGATCATTCACCTTTAAAATTGACTTTGAAATGACTCTTACTAGCTTTTAAACGTCTCTTAATAAAGCACACATATATTACTGTCTCCTAACACAATAAAAGCTGGGCTTTTCAGCGGCTCTCCTTCAGCATCTTTCCTAAGAGGTTTGGTGATTAACTGCTAGTCATTAGTGTCTCTGCCAGGGCAAATCTGCTCCAACCCAGGCCATTTTAAACAAGCTATCAGCCTGAAACAGTGCAGCTTAGGGCTGGTCCAGAAACAGCCACAATGATTGACGATTAAACACGGTTCATTTGGAGACAAGTTGAAGTAAGTAAGAATCTCAAGAGCTCTATTCATGCATATATATATGTATATA
>JAILXH010070051.1:14237-28350 GCA_023558415.1 Piaractus mesopotamicus | reverse complement strand
TTATTATTATTATTATTATTATTATTATTATTATTATTATTATTATTATTATTGGGTAATGGGTGGGAGGGCAGCTGCAGTGATAGTCAGGGCAGTTCTCACATCTCTTTGCTGGGCCATACGTTCAGCAGCAGTGGGTATTCTATGTGGGCATTCTGCACTTAGTGTGAGGGAGGCACAGGTGTGGTCACTTATCCTAATAGACTGTGGTCTGCAGGTGAGGAAGTCAATTGATAAATCAGTTGCACAATGTGTGACTTATTCAATGATTGTTTAGTTTGGAGACCAATCTGGAGGGGATGATGCTGTTGTAGGCAGAGCTGAAGTCAATAAACAGCATTCTAACATAGGTGTTAACTCTAGGTGGCTGAGCGCACTGTGCATTGCTAGGGAGACTGCATCATCAGTAGATCTGTTTGCATGGTAGGCAAACTGATGGGGATCCATAGTGCTAGTAAGACTGCTCTTTATGTGAGCTAAGATCAGTCTCTCGAAGCACCCCATCACTATGGGAGTGAGAATGATGAGGCAGTAGTCATTCGTGCATGAGATGATGGGTTTCCTTGGGACTTGGATGATGGTTGTGGATTTTAAGCAGGCGGGAATGGTAAACTGTGCCAGGGAAATGTTGAAGATGTCCATGAAAGAGGCAGTCAGCTGGTTGGCACACGCTATCCATCTGGCCATCTGGACCAGCTGTTTTTTGAGTTGAGACCTTCATCAGTGCACTCCTGACCTCATCTGTAGCCAGTATGAGTGCTGGCTCCTCTGTGGAGGGGAGCAGGACAGTGGTGGTTAGCTGAGCCTGAGCAGTGGTCTCAAAGTGGGCAGAGGAAGTGTGAAATAAAAATACAGGACAATTGTCCACTTCTTCTCAGTCCATCTTAAATTAGCTTGGGCCCAGAGAAGGAGGCAGAGTTTCTAGAACCTGTTTATTTATGGTTTCTTCTTTGCTTGGTAGAGTTTTATCTTGCATTTGTGGATGCAGTGACAAACTGTGTTCAGACAGTGGTTTTCAGAAGTGTTCCTTAGCCCATGCAGTGATCCATGCAGTGACAGAATCATGTCTGTTTTAATGCAGTGCTCTCTCAGGGCTCAAAGATCACAGCCGGCCAATGTTGATTTTCAGCCCTGTCCCTTACATAGGGATTTCTCTGGATTCTCTGAATCCTTTAATGATATTGTGTACTGTAGATGATGAAATCCCCAAGTTCTTTGGTATTTTAGGTTGAGGAATGTTATTCTTGAATTGTTGCATTATTTACCCAGGTAGTCTTCCAAAGAGAGGTGAACCCCTCACCCCATTTACTTCTGAAAGACTCAGCAATTCTGGGATGCTCTATTTATACCCAGTCAGGTTGCTGACCTGTTACCAATTAACGACCAGGTGTGTTTGTATGTTTTTAGCACTACACAACTTTACGAGTCTAAAAGTATGACCTGCTTCCTCAACCCCTCCCCACACCATTAGTCAAAGCCTGTATGTCTGCTTTGGTCCCCCAACTCACTTCTTTCATTAACTGGTCATTATCCTCTGGTCATGTTTCCTGTGTACAAAATAGCTGCAGTTACTCCAGTCCTTAAAAAACCGGGCCTTGACCATTTTAACTTTAATAACTGTTGTCCCATCTCAATTCTTCCATTTTTATCAAAATTCCTTGAGCGTGTTGTTGCTGTCCAGCTCAAAGCTTATTTGGAATCACGTAATCTTCTAGATCCCTTCCAGTCTGGTTTTCGGCCTCATCATAGCACTGAAACAGCTCTGGTTAAGGTTGTTAATGATCTGCTGGTGACAGCTGATGCCGGTGCTATTAGCACTGTTGTGCTACTTGATTTAACCGCTGCATCCGACACAGTCAACCATTCCATCCTCCTCTCTTGACTGAGTGAGCTGGGTATTGTAGGCTCTGCTCTTGACTGGTTCGCCCATTATTATTCATTATTTACATGCAAGAACAATCTTGGCAAGATTATTCACCATTTTAACCTTGACTTTCATTGCTATGCGGATGACACTCAGATTTATCTTCAGACCAATTCGGCTGTTAACCCCCCTCTTGGTAATCTGGAATTGTGCCTCTTAAAAATTAGGAACTGGATGAAACACAACTCTATAATGCTTAACAGTGATAAGACTGGACTCTTATTGGTTCTAAATCTGCTCTCAATAAAACTGCCCCCCTCACTCTCACAGTTGATGATGTTTTGTCTCCCTCCACTGTGGTCCATAATCTGGGTGTCATCCTTGACTCTTCACTTAAACTCAACTCATGTCTGCTCCCTTGTTAAAACCTCTTTCTTTCACTTACGAAATATTAGTGGTGAGTTGTTGAATTCATCACTATTTTGTTGCATTTGGCATTTACTTTTTCCCCTTTTTCTCTTCCAGAAAGGACTGACCTCCTGTAGCAAGTTTTCATCTGCTACTGGTGTCCACTTTCCTGCTAAGTTGTAATTTACCAGCACAAATACGTACACAAAAATGCCAGCAAAAAGAATACATAATATTGCTAACATTAGAAAAGATGAAATTTGAGGACATAATGTCCAGAAGATCCAGTACTAAGAAGATATCCTCTGCTCTCAGCACAAACACACCTCCCAGGCAAACACAAAAGACTAAAGATAAAGAAAGAACACACCACTGCTCAGAGTGTGGGAAGAGTTTTACTGTACAGAGTCATCTCCGAATACACCAGCGCATTCATACAGGAGAGAAACCGTATCACTGCTCAGAGTGTGGGAAGAGTTTTAATACACAGAATAATCTTCAAACTCACCAGCGCATTCACACAGGAGAGAAACCATATCACTGCTCAGAGTGTGGACAGCGTTTTACTGTACAAAGTCATCTCAGAACACACCAGCGCATTCACACAGGAGAGAAACCGTATCACTGCTCAGAGTGTGGAAAGAGTTTTACTCAACAGAGTAACCTTCAAACACACCAGCGCATTCACACAGGAGAGAAACCATATTACTGCTCAGAGTGTGGACAGAGTTTTAATAAACAGAGTTCTCTCCAACGACACCAGCGGATTCACACAGGAGAGAAACCGTATTACTGCTCAGAGTGTGGAAAGAGTTTCAGTAGACAGAGTTATCTCCAAACACACCAGCGCATCCACACAGGAGAAAAACCATATTACTGCATCGAGTGTGGAAAGAGTTTCAATGTACAGAGTAATCTGCGAACACACCAGCGCATTCACACAGGAGAAAAACCGTACCTCTGCTCAGAGTGTGGAAAGGGTTTTAATCGACAAAGTAATCTCCAAACACACCAGCGCATTCACACAGGAAAGAGACCCTATCACTGCTCAGAGTGTGGACAGAGTTTTACAAACAGTAGGTCCCTCAAGAACCACCAGCGCATTCATACAGGAGAGGAACCGTATCACTGCTTGGAGAGGACAGCTTCAGAAATTCTAATTTAAAGACAAACAAATAAGAAAAGAGGTAAAAAATTTTCATGTCAAACTAACAAAAAACTTTCAGTAAATTTTTCTTTCATATCTTTTAATGTAATGTTAGTAATTTAAAATATTTTAAGTGCATTGTTTTTTGAGGTGCAAAACAAGTAGGCTGTTCTCTAGTGTTGTAAAACCTAAGGAAGTAGGGCATATCAACAGCCAATAGCATCCATAAACTATTAAAGAAAAAAAGATTAAATAAAATAAAAATGCTTTCCAAAATACCTCAACTGTGTTCAGTTGTTTATTTTCCACTGTTTAATAATTGTCTCTTGAATGTCCACTTGACAATTGTGAAGAATCATTTTGGATGACTGAAGTATATCTTCATGATTTTTATTTTTTTCTCTGTCCTATATAGAGAGGAGATTTGAGAACTGAAGAGACCTGTTCGACCCATTACCAGCTCTGTAAGAAGGCGTCTTGATCCATCCAAGCCTCTTCCCAGACACACAGCGTCAAGTGATTCAACTCAGGAAAAATAAAAATGCATCCAACAATCAGCAAGATGTTCAAGCCCAAGCAGACAAACAGAAGCTGCAGTTTCATCTTCTGAGTATAAAAAGAAGTAAAAAGCCACAACCAGCTCTGCTGTACTGAGTGAGAAGAAAATGGTCCCGACTGAACCTCCGTCTGAACTTCACAGTGGTGAGTTGAGCTATGCCATTCTTACTGAATAACAACCGCTGAATAAAAGAAGGAAACACACGTTATCCTACAGTTTTCACTGTTGAAGTTGAATGTTCTTGAATGGTTTATTGTAAGTATTTAAAGTTAATTCCTGAAGGTTACATGAGTGGAAGTAGTCTGAAGTGGTATTTAAGTGTATTTTAAAGAAAAATCACTGTACACCCTTACACTTTGGTTTAAATATTAAATTTTTGTTAATAAATCCCTGAGCAGTGCGTAGCGCTGTCACCTCACAGCAAGAAGGGCCTGGGTTGACCAGAGTCCTTTCTGTGTGGAGTTTCCTCCATGTATTGCCAGTTAATTGCCCTAGGTGTGAGTGCATGAGTGTTTTTACCCTGTTGTGGACTGCCGACCTGTCCAGGGTGTTCCCTGTCTTCCGCTCAGTGTGTCCTGGGCTGAGCACAGCACCCCCTTGACCCAGGAGGATAAGCAGAAAAATAAAAGAATCCTTTAACTGCACAAAGTTTCTTAAGTATTAGTTCCATGGCCAACTTGAGAAAGTGAGGTTGGCTTGCTGGAGTTTTTTAAAGTTGTTGGAGGAAAAAATGTATCTGGGCAATTTTTAGATAGATACAGTCTTAAACAATCTGAGCAATTTAAAAAAGATTGATAGAGTACAGATTGGAACTTTGTGGAATGTATGAAATTGTTAGGCAGATGTAAAATGACTTCAATCATGTCCTGAAGAGTGCTATTAAATAACATTGTCATACATTTTCATCACTGCACTCTGCCATCTCTAGCGTTTCAAGTCCACGCAATTAAACATAGTCTGGTGGAATTCTTGAAGTACAAACTCAAGTATTTTTCTTCCTTATAAAATGTCAAAACTTTTTTCAGCACAGCACGTCGTGTTAAACAGCTCGGCAGAAATTGGTGAGAAACCTCAAGGAGGACGAATAAAGTCCTTTCTAATAGGTTATGTTACAGTGAGGTTGTAGTTTACGTTTTTGGTTTTGAAAACAACTTAATTGATTTTGTGGTTTAGGAATGTAGCCACTACACATAGAAGTAAAAATACACTCCATAGCTAATAGTATACTATACGGACAAAAGTATTGGGACACCTACACATTACACCTGCAGGAGATTTTATGATTCCCATTCTAAATCCATCTGCATTAATATGGAGTTGGTATCCCCTTTGCAGCTAAAACAGTTTCCACTCTTCTGGGAAGCTTTCTACAAGATTTTGGAGAGAGTCTGTAGGTATTTGTGTCTGTTCTTCCAGAAGAGGACTTGTGAGGTCAGACACTGATGTTGGACGAGAGGGCCGGACTCGCAGTCCCCTTTCTAGTTCATTGCAGGGGTGTTTGATGGGGTTGAGGTCAGGGCCCTGGGCAGCCTCAGCACTTGGTGACCCCGCTCTGTAACTTTATGTGGTCTGACACTTTGTGGATGAGTTGCTGTGGTTCCAAATGCTTCCACTTTTCAATAATACCACTCACAATTGATTGTGGAATATCTAGGAGGGAAAAAAAAAAACTGACTTGTTACAACGGTGGCATCCTATTATAGCACCGTGCTCAAATTCAGTGAGCGCTTTAAAACAACCCATTCTTTCACAAATGTTCGTAAAGGCAGACTGCATGGCTAGATGCTTGATTTTAAACACCTCTGGCAAGGGGACTGAATGAATCACCTTAAGATGTTTCCCAATACTTTCGTCTGAACACCTCTGCTTATTAGTGGCTTTGACTGTGCAGCAATGATAATGGTCCTGGAGATCTACCACCCTGCCATAGAGGTGTAAAAGCAACCACCTGTGGGTTCAGAGACCTGGCAGGCCAGTACAGAGAATAAGCAGGTCGGCAACAGGTAGCCTCCCCAGACAGTCCAACAGTCCAGTGGGTTCAGAGAATTGGCAAGCTGGTGCAGAGAAGAAGCAAGTCAAGATCATGTAGCGCTCTTCAGATAGTCCAACAGTCCACTGGGTTCAGAGACCATGTAGTCTAGTGCTGAGAAGAAGCAGGACAGCAACAGATAGGCTCCCCCAATAGTCACAGTCCAGTCGGTTCAGAGACTTGGCAAGCTGGTGCAGAGAAGCAGCAGGTTAGTAACAGGTAGACTCCCCAGATAGTCAAACAGTTCAGTGGGTTCAAAGGCCAGGCAGGCCAGTGCAGAGAAGCAGCAGGTTAGTAACAGGTAGCCTTCCCAGAAAGTCAAACAGTCCAGTGGTTCAGAAACTTGGCAAACCGGTGCAGAGAAGAAGCAGGTCAAGATCAGGTAGCTTCCCCGGATAGTCCAACAGTCCAGTGGGTTACTGGAAAGTGGAAATGCCATTAAGCATCAACAGCTCAGTGGTGGAGCAGTGGACAAAACAAGCTCATAGAAGGAGAATGCCAAGCAAAAAAGATTGTACTGTGAGAACAGTTGCAGTTATAGCAACAAATGGGACCATCTCCATATAATAATAAAATTAATGGTGTTAGCATGAGATCTTCAGATTCAGAACCACTTTATTTCACCAAGTATGTTTCCCATACACAGAATTAGTCTTGGTGAGTGCACACGTATGACATGTAACATACTAAACAGACCAGACAAGCACGGAGACTGTTAATAAATAAATAATATAAAATACAATAAATAGATTAAAAAATAATAAAGAGCCATGGAGAGGACCTAAAGTGATATGAAAATATCTATAAATATGCGTAAATCAATATCTGTACATATGCAAGTCTAAGTAGACATGCACTAAAAAAAAATTATATGCAAAACATTACAGAATTATATCAACATTAGCAAAAACAATATCTGTACAGTTGTTCTTCAAAGAAAACACAGTAATGATCTGACAAAGCAACATCCTTAACAGTAGCTGATATGTGGAGACCCTTTGAGATGACCACATCCAGAGTGTGGCCATGACAGTGTGTGTGCTCCCGGTCACATGCTGGGAGTCCAAAAGAGTCCAATATAGAGTTCCTTGGCATAACTGTCATTGGGATTGTCAATATACATGTTAAAATCGCCAGTAATAGCAAAATGATCAAAATCAGTGGAAATAAAAGCTAACATATCTGTAAATTCATAATAAAATTAGCATTGTATTTTGGAGGCCTGTAGACAATTACTAGCATTATTTTTTGTGCCCCTTTAAGAACCACACAAAGATACTCAAAGGATGTTAAGTCACCAATGATAACTGCTTGCATTAGAAAGAATCCTTAAAAGAGCAGCTACACATTCAACTTTCCTGACAGCAAGTGAGACATTTATAATATTAAAGTTTGGTGCAGCCGACTCGATTAATACAGTTTCAGCACTACATTCAGGTAACCACGTTTCTGTTAAAAGCATAAAATCAAGCCCATAAGCTGTAATAAAGTCATTAATCAAATAAGACTTGTTTGTGAGAGATTTTATATTAAGAAGAGATGACATAATAACCTGTGCACTTTGCTCCAGAAGCTGTGATTCACACTTTATATACTGCAGATTGGATAAATTCACATTATCTGACATGTACTGCCTGTTCTTTCTGTTTTAATAAATACTGCAATGGGAAGTGTACTCTCAATCCAGTATTTATCAAATAAATGGCAAATGGGGGGATGTACTGCGGACCTCATCACTAGCAGCACAGACCCCAAAAATATCAGTTTGCCGGATTACTTGAAAATGATGTGACCTCTTTCCTTTCAGGGAATGAGGGTGGGTGGAATGCCTGTTGATGATGAAAAAGAGAGCAAAGCTGTCTTGCCGTTGATTGAGGAGCTTGTCTCTTTCTTTGAGGTGCTGGAGGAGCTCTATTTAATAGTTTATCAATTTGCCTGAGCTTCAGCATGGCAGCTTTAACTAACTCTTTGATTGGTGATTGTGATGGGGGAGGAGAGTTGTTGGGCCCCTGAGGCAGTAATTGAGGGTGGAGGAGAAACTAGGCTTATTTTTTTCGCTGAACCTGAGGGCTGGCGGACAGGGAAAGCAACAGCCTCGCCCCCCTGAAACCAGCTTCTCCATAATTTATAGGAAGTTCAGCTGGGGAAGTGATGACAGTTGTTGGATGTTAGCGCTGATGTGTCTCCACCAATGGGGTGGATAAGTTGCACATGGAGAAAATGAGGTTCTCTGTCAGAGATTTGTCTCCCCTCTTGCTGGTGTGCTGTCCATTTTGCCTAAAAAAAAACCTCTGTCGTCCCAAAAAACAGGTTAAAGTTAAAGTTCAGTCCATTTGTCCTGCAGCTTTTATGTAGCCAGTTGTTTAACCCAACCTTGAGAATATTTTGCTTCTCCCTGCAGGCAGCGGACCACTGATAAATGACTGCACAGTGGGCTTCCTGAGTGTGTTACAGAGATTTTACCAATCACTTTTAATGCTTCAGACTCCTGCTTCCTTGTGTCATTCTTGCCTACATGAACAATAGTCCACTTCATTGTTGCGTATTTGTCCAGTAATGTAGGAAGCTTTTCATTTAGCTTGGAGACTCGCATCTAATTGTGAGTTTCTGTGTTTTTACACTATTAACAGAGTCATCTCTAAAACAAGGGTATCTGCTTTGGCTGCAGACCGGGGCCCAGTGGCTCTACCAGGGCACTCTGACACTTCTAATTCTTTCTGTATTATGAATACTGCCTTTAGGAGACTCACTGAGGCCTTGCAGTGGGTCAGATCTGCAAATTGAGTGACTGGGACTGATATTCTGCTCTGGCTTTATGCCATGGTTTCTGAGCAGCATGATTAGCATTAGCATGACGGGCTGTTCTAGCAGGAGTGGACTTACGTAATGTCGCCATTGCACATGTGAACTGGGTTCTTCTTGTTGTGAGAGAGAATTAAAGGGAATGTGAGGTTTGGCTAACGCATTCAATTTTGGGGTTCTACAGGATGAAATGATATGGCCCGCACTGTTGAGCTGTTTGGGCTGCATCACTGCTTTCACCCACCGGCCCTGGTGGACCCTACAGTGACACTGGTCATACAGCCCCTCTGCTGCTCTCCACTGGCATTATGGGACAGCATCTCAGCCGGAGTTACAGAATATGTTGACAGCATTTTCTACTTGGTGGTGGTGCATGGGCTGAGCATTTGTGTGAATTTAAAAGCAGTGAACAAGGCCATTATCCCAGATAAGTACCCCCTCCCAACCATGAGTCAACAGTTTTTTCCAAGTTGTATTTCCGCTAGGATTATCTCCAGGTGCCTCTATACCCTGATAGCCGCAATCTCACTGCTTTTATCACTTACAAGGGGGTCTTCTGTGCATGGTTTTCAGCCTGAGCTCAGCTCTCAATTCTTTTCAGATAATCATGGTCTCCATTCTTGCAGGGATTCCAGGTGTGGCCATCTATCTCAGTGACATTGTGGTCCATCGGGCCACAGCAACAAGTCATGATGAAAGTCTCCACTGTGTGTTCAGTGTGCTGGCACAACATGACCTCACACTCAACAATGAGAAGTGTGTTTTTGCTGCGCCAGCCATTGAGTTTGTGGGGTTTCGTCTCTTGACAGAGGGAATCTGCCTCCTCCATTCAAACAGAGAGGCCATTTGTCAGGTCCCTGTGCCCACCACACCTGCCTAGGTTGCCTCCTTCCTGGGTATGATAGCATATTACCTCCGTTTCGTGCTGCAGTATTCAACTATAACAGCCCCCCTGTGCAAGCTTCTAAAATATGATGAACACTGGCTTTGGACACTGACCTGGTCGGACGCAGTGCACCTCTCAAAGGCTCAACTCACCTCGCCTGGCCTGGTCTTGGCCCACTTCAACACAGCCAGCCCCACCCTTGTTATGTTCAACGCCTCCTCTGCTACCATCTGTGCTGTGCTGTCCCAGGTGTAGGGAAATGTGGAAAGGCCAATCGCTTTCAGCTCCCATGCTCTCAGTCCCATGGAACGGATACACCAGGGGAGCAGGAGGCTCTGGCATGCCTCTGGCATGTGAATGCTGGCACATGTCCTTATAAGGATGCAAGTTTACCCTACACATGGACCACCAGGCACTCACCACTCTTCTGGCCACATCAGGCACTGGTCTAAAATGACTGTCATCATTGCTGAGCTGACTGCATGCAGTAGTATAACTACCACCTTTTTGGTTCACACTGGGCAGTGATGACGTGGTTGTATCGCACTCGATTCCCAGCTCGCCTTACTTGAACAGACCGAGACCAGGTGGAAAATGACTTCGTTCAGCTTTTTAACACACCGCTTCACTCACAGTGTTACTACAGGAGCTCCAAGATGCTTCGATGGCTGACCCCATCCTCTCTCAGCTTTCCATATACATCAGGCAGGGCTGGCCCCAAAAGGTGCCTGATGAACTGTCTCCTTACATCAGGTTGAGAGATGAGCTGTCCTGCTGGAATGACACCTGTGGTCCAAAGTGTCATCTGTGTGTATGTTCTTGCCATGGTTCATGAGGGTCGCTTGGACATAGTCAGGCTCAAATGACGGTGCTGCGATTTCATGCGGTGGCCGGGCATTGGCAGGGAAATCAAGTCCTTGATCAGGACCTGCACTGCCTGTCTCCTCAGCGGTAAGACTGGGGCACCCGCCTTGCCCCCCACCCTGGCAACCGCTGGACTGCCCATCTCACCCCTAGGAGCACCTACAACTTGACATCTGTGGCAATCTACATGGCGTGCCACACCACCAGCGGTTACTCATTGTAATTTATGACATTCTAAGTGGCCAGAAGCAATGCCAGTGGACTTCATCACAGCCTGGAGCATAAATAACATTCTGGACTCGTTGTTTGCCCAGTGGGACTTTCAAGATAACATCACAATGGACAATGGCCCTTAGATGGTCTCTCATGAGTTGTCTGCCTATCTGGATGGGAACAGCTGCTGGCACAAGGGCGCATTACATTTACAGCATTTAGCAGACGCTCTTATCCAGAGTGACTTACAAAATGTGCTTTGTCTAGAGAAAGTATCTTTGCTAGTTACCAATAAATTAGAGAGAAGGCTTGTCCTGAGCTCAGATACTGCTAGAAACAAAAAGTTCTTGTTGATACCCAGAGAAAAAGGAACAGAGTTAAACACAGAGTACTGCAGTACAATACAATACAATACATAAGTGGAGTACAATACATTACAATGAGTACTTAACTCAGTGCTCATTTAAGTGCTGTATAAAGAGACATGTCTACAGTCTGCATTTGAAGACAGCAAGAGACTCTGCTGTACGGACAGCCAGTGGGAGTTCGTTCCACCACCTGGGTGCCAGTACTGAGAAAAGTCTTGATGCTTGCCTTCCATGGGTCTTGAAGGATGGCGGGTCAAGCCGAGCTGTGCTCTAAGCTCGAAGGGCTCGTGGTACAGTTCAATTTTTGACCATTGCTATCAAATAGAGAGGGGCTGGTCCATTTTTTTGCTTTGTAGGGAAGCATTAGGGTTTTAAATCTGATGCGTTTGGCTACAGGAAGCCAGTGAAGGGAGCGCAGCAGTGGGGTGACGTGGCTGAACTTAGGGAGATTGAAGACAAGCCATGCTGCTGCATTCTGGATGAGTTGCAGAGGCTTGATGGCCTGCATAGGAAGAACAGCCAAGAGCGAGTCGCAGTAGTCAAGCCTTGAGATGACAAGAGACTGCACTAGCACCTGGGTGGCCTTTTCGAGTGAAAAATCCTCTGGATGTTGTACAGGAGAAATCTGCATGACTGAGTTATGTTTGCAATATGAGCCAAGAACGATAACTGGCCATCCAGAATCACACCAAGACTTCTTGCCTCTACAGACGGAACAATCAGAGAGTTCTCAAACGAGATGGCGAGACCATGATGAGGACCTGTAGTTGCAGGGATCAATAGCAGCTCAGTCTTGCTAGGACTGAGCTTCAGGTGATGAGCTGCCATCCATGAAGAGATGTCAGACAGACATGCCGAGATGCGACTGGAAACCTGTGTGTCAGAGGATGAGAAAGAAAGCATTAGTTGAGTGTCATCAGCATAACAGTGATAAGAGAAGCCATGAGAGGATATTACATCACCAAGAGAGCTAGTGTAAAGAGAAAAGGGAAGAGGACCTAGCACCGAGCCTTGTGGGACACCAGTGGAGAGCCTGCATGGAGAGGATGTGGACCCTCTCTATGTTACCTGATAAGAGTGATCCTCCAGATAGGACTTAAACCACTTCCACACAGAACCAGTGATTCCAAGGTTGGTGAGGACGTCCAGAAGGATTGTATGGTTGACCGTGTCAGAAGCTGCTGAGAGGTCAAAGAGAATCAGGACAGATGACAGTTTGGCTGATCTGCTGACTGGAGCTTCTCGCTCACTACTATAAGAGCAGTTTCTGTTGAGTGCGCCGGTTTGAAGCCAGACTGGTTGGGGTCCAGGAGCTGGTTCTGTGTGAGAAACAGAGACAGCTGATTATAGACTGCACATTCAACAATTTTTGAAAGGAAAGGAGTGATGCTGGTCTGTAGTTGTTGACATCAGAGCTGTCAAACATGGGCTTTTTCAGGATAGGAAGTACTCTTGCAGTCTTGAAAGTTGATGGGCGCATGTTCACTACAAGCCTCCTGTAGACACTGCTGCACAACCATGCCACCACAGGGTTCTCCCCAGCCTCCCTCATGCTACGAACTTCGCCCCATGTCTCCTTGGGTCCCAACCCACCCACTCTGCGCCACACTCACTGACCGCCAGCAGCGGATTAAGGAGCACTCCAACTGGGCCCGATGTACTAAGCCAACCACCATTGCGGTCTCTGACTGGGTCAAGATCCTGCGGCCCCACTATGACAACAAACTTTGGTTGTTTTGGTTGGACCTGGTCCAGGTCAGCCAGCTGATCGGTCCAGTTTCATTTAAACTTGCAGATGGGATCTGCTGCCATGCCAGTCACCTGTGTAAGCTGCAAGTTCCCCCTCACCCTGGACTGATCAAGCCCTTTTCTAAAATCCTGCTGCCCATGTGGCATGGCCCTCAGTGTCCCGGGACCCTCCTTCCCTGCCAGAATTTGGGGAATCCCCTGCTGCCGTTAAGATGGCACCGGAGCCATGCCCAGTATAGCACTACTGTAAAAAATAAAAACTAGAAAAAAAAATACTTCAGGCTATGTAGTGCTTTGGATCTCTCTCTATATATAAACAGGGTTGGGATAGCCACTGAAAAATTAGTTGTTAGCTACTTTGTAACTACTTTCCCAAAATTTGTAGCAGCTACAATTTAGCTACTTTTCCAGAAAAAGTAGTGGCTACTTTCTAGCTATTTTTTGAAAAGTAGTGGCTACTTTTTAGCTACTTTCAGAGCACAGTTGTCAGAATGTTTATGTATCTCCACCTGACACACTAAACAAGCCCAACTGAAAGTGTGAACAAGACACTGTATTTAATCATGTGCCAGAAAGAAACATACAATTGAAAAGCTGCAAATATACAAAAAGATCACCAAAAAGTGAGTTTAAGTGTGACCAACAATCAAGCTTACATAACCAAAGGTACACTATATTTCCAAAAGTATTCGCTCGTCTGCCTTCACACGCATATGAACACAAAGTTGCAGCATGAAATTGTCCAAAATCTCTTGGTCTGCTGAAGTATCAAGAGTTCCTTTCACTGGAACTAAGGGGCCAAGCCCAACTCCTGAAAAACAACCCCACACCATATAATCCCCCCTCGACCAAACTTTACACTTGGCACAATGCAGTCAGACAAGTACCTTTCTCCTGGCAACCACCAAGACCCAGACTCATCCATCGGATTGCCAGACGGAGAAGCATGAATCGTTACTCCAGAGAACTCTACTCTAGAGTCCAGTGGCGGCATTTTACACCACTGCATTTGACGCTTTGTATTGATGTAAGGCTTGGACGCAGCTGCTCGGCCATGGAAACCCATTCCATGAAGCTCTCTATGCTGTTCTTGAGCTAATCTGAAGTTGCTGTCATTCCCTATCACTTCCACTTTGTTATAATACCACTGACAGTTGACTGTGGAATATTTAGAAGCGAGGAAATTTCACAACTGGACTTGTTGCCCAGGTGGCATCCGATCAC
>JAILXH010070004.1:0-10986 GCA_023558415.1 Piaractus mesopotamicus | reverse complement strand
ACTATAGCTTGGTGGTTATGGCACAAGCCTTCCAGTCTAAAAAATGAGATATCGTACTGTTCAGTTTGTCTGTGTTAAGGAATTCTGTTTGGATTTAAAATTATTATTTTAATTTGTGAATGCATGTTGCATTGTAGTACTAGACCGCTGCCTACTGTGTTTTGTGTCTCTCTCTTTAGATACGTGTCCTGTGTACACAGTTTTTGTGTTTTTGTAACACATGCATACACATTGCAACTAACACAGGTATGTACTGACACAAAGGCTGCTTCGCTGCAGTAGAGAGTACTACCTTCACCTGTTTATGCTGGAAGACAGGTATACTATATACTGTGCCAGTAGTGATGATAAACAGGCAAGCCGATAGACAAGCAGACAGACAGACAAGCAGAAGTATTACAAGATGGACTCCATTTCAGTTTCAGTGGTTATACAGCTCATTTGATTTTCTGCCTCTTAATTCTCATTCACCGTTTTTTCTCGCTATCACTCTCTTTCTCTTTCGTTCTGTATTTTTCTGGCTCTTTCATTATATTGTTTCATGTCTATTTAAAAGTTAGAGTTCTGTCTTTTACCCTCTCACATTTTTTTTCCGCATTTCTCCTTTATTTTCCTTTTTCTTTTTCACTTTTTCCTCCTTCTTACTCTTTGCATCTCTTGCTCTCCAGGTGTTCCTGAGGAGGAGAAGCAGTTCCTCCATCCTCCAGCCATGAAGTTTGCACGAAGCCTTTCGGTCCCTGGGCCAGACGACATCCCCCCACCTCCAACCACGGCACCCCCTGATCCCCCTTTCTCCTCAGCGCCCCCTCTGGGTTGGAGGGGCAAGACATCCCAACAGCCCTCGGTCTCTGTGTCCCAGTCTACCTCCACCTCGACCCACTATCAGCTTTACTCCCAGTCATCTCACTTTGCTCATGGACCCAGAGATAGGTCACCTGGACCCCCTACAAGCTCTGGAGCTGCAGACCATGCAACCCCGTACTCCCATGCCCAATCCCATCCC
Source organism: Piaractus mesopotamicus (assembly GCA_023558415.1). Classification (NCBI taxonomy): domain Eukaryota; kingdom Metazoa; phylum Chordata; class Actinopteri; order Characiformes; family Serrasalmidae; genus Piaractus; species Piaractus mesopotamicus. The sequence goes on along the minus strand of JAILXH010070004.1, from coordinate 9,983 downwards.
TCTGTCCCCAGCAGGACTGCTTCCAGGAAGGTGATGGGTTACACAGGAGATTCAGCAGGGGCTGGAGGGGCAGCAGGAGCTCGAACGGCTGGTTTGAGGAGAGGCTACAGCAATGCGGTCCCACCCACCAGTGTGGCCACAGTGATCCCTCAGCAGCAACAGACTGCTCAGAGCCAGCCAACAAGGACAGAGCGTGGTGCAGCAGGACCAACGTCTGCAGCTGGAGTCCCGAAAGGAGGCGTGCGTAGAGGCAAGGGACCCCTGGTCAAGCAATCCAAGGTGGAAGATCTCCGTTCTGGCCAAGGTACACTAGTCGGGAAAGACTCTATTGAAAAGAGCTCCATCCCCATTCCTACCATCATTGTCAAAGCGCCCTCTACCAGCAGCAGTGGACGCAGTAGCCAAGGAAGCAGCGTGGAAGCAGAACCACCACCTCCAGGAGAAAGCGAAATCTCCAAACCTCCTCCAGGAGTACCACCACCTGCCCCCACCATGCCCCCTCCTGCTCCACCCTCTGTCCCTGCTCCCCCGCCCCCATCACTTCCACCTCTCCGGGCCCAGGAGAGCCTGGATTTCACCAGCCAGTTTGGTGCTGCCATCGTAGGAGCAGCCCGCAGAGATCGTGAGCGCTTTCATGAAGCTCGGCGCAAGAGTGCCTCTTTTTTCCTTTCAGCTGAGGAGGAATTGGCTGGCACCACTGGAGTAGGAGGAACAGGAAGGAGCCAAGTGTCACAGCAGCCCCAACAGCAGTCACTGAGCTCCCAACCTTCACCTCGCCTGAGGCCCTCCAAGTCTATAGATGAGGGCATGTTCTCAGGAGACACTTTCATCCACCATGCTCGTAGCATGCCACCTGCCTTTGGCCTACCTGAGTACTCCACTCCCGCTCCACCAGGGGATTACCAGCCCAAGTCTGTACCTGCTGACTTCTACTTGGGAGGCAGCCGTCAGCAGCCACAACAGCAGCAGCAGCCTCCTCCTACCACTTTCATCCACCCACTGACAGGGAAGGTCCTGGACCCTTCATCTCCTCTGGGACTTGCTCTGGCTGCTCGGGAGCGTGCCCTGAAGGATGATGGGCGCATGCGCAGGGAGAGGGGTGAGCACCACTTCAGCCGCCAGCTCTCCAGCGTGGGGGCCTTCCCTCCTTCTCACTCTGTAGCTCCATCCTCCTCCATCAGCTCTTCCGTCGCTCAGTCCTCCAGCTCTTCCTCATACCTTGTCACTTCCTCTTCTTTAGCTGCCACCACCCCTTCTACCCGGCCTCCATCACCCAGAATCCTGAGAGGAGCAGGGGGAGGGTGGGGAGATGAAGGAACGGCAGGGGAACGAGCTGAGAGAGAGGCAGCTGGAGCTGCACCTTCTTCCCGGGAAGGCTTAAGGGTACGATTCTCTGAGGACAAAACAGTTCACACACACCACTACCAGTCTCAGCACTACCAGCCCACACAGAAGGAACGGGAGAGGGAGCGGCAGAGGGAGCGCTCCCGGGAACGAGAAAGGGAGAGAGAGATGGAAAGAGTTCAGAGTCAGCAGCAACCACAGCCGTCCTCACAGTCAACTACTCAGCAGCCTCGAAGACCATCGTTCTTGAGAATGGAAAGCGAGGCCGGAGCATATATCTTGTCCCTGACCCCTCCTTCTCCTCCACCCACAGCGACACGCACCCACCCAGCCGGGGCAGGGACTGCGGGTGAGGGGACCAGTGGCATGGGCCTTATGGTCCTCCCTCCTCCAGCTCCATCTGTGGATGCAGATGACGAGTTTGTGTTCGCTGACCCTCTCCCACCTCCTTTAGAGTTTGCTAACAGTTTTGATCGTGAAGTGGGCTATTCTGGGATGATGGCTAATAATCTAGCTACTCGTCAGCAGCAACAGCAACATCATCCTCCTCCACCTCCTCCACCCCCTCCACCTCCACCACCACCCCCCCAAAAAGACGCCTTCATGACCGGCTTCCCCGCACACACACCACTGCCATCTCCACAGGCCGGCGACTCTACCGCCTCCAGTCTCACTTCTTATGATAGTGAAGTGGCTAATTTAACCCAGTCTGCCCCTTCTCCTTCTCCATCTTCTCCCAACCCTCTCCCGCCTCCTTCGCCTTCTACCTTGCAGCCCTCTGGCCCTCCTCCACCTCCCTCTGTGTCTCCTCCTCCTCCGCCTACCTCCTACCACAGACCCTTTAGCTTAGCCCAGTCCCATCATCTTTACAACAACGCTCCCATAACTGGCCGCTCTTCTTCTCCCACACCTCCGCCCATCTCAATCCCAGCTCCCCCCGCCTACCGGGGACCTCCTACTGCTTCTTCAGCCACTGTCACATCAGCCCCATTGAGGGGCACCTCTACCCTATCCACGACCGCAACCTGTGCCACAGCAACAACCACCACCGCTAGCTCTGCCACTAGCATTGCCTCAAGCATCGGCGTGACCATGCACACCCAGCGCATGGCAACTGTTTCCACTGTGGCCACGGGAAGCGGGAGTAGGAGGGCCAGCGCCGAGCACCACCCACCACCAACCTCAGCATCAGGCAAAAGTGGAGAGTCCCAGGAGACTGTGGTGGACTCTGGGATCGAGGAGCTGGACAGCCGCAGCAGCAGTGATCACCATCTGGACAACATCCTAGCACTCAGTGGGAGAGAGAGGTTAGAGAGAGCAGGGATGGGAGGTATTGGCATAGGTGGAGAGAGAGGAGGAGGAGCAGTGGAGAGCGACAGGATGAGCGGAGCAGACTTCCTGGAGTCCTACATGAGTTACCTGGATGGACAGACTTTTGAAATGCACAATGCCAAAGCAGCCAGCACTGCGTCCACATACCCTAAGACGCAGCGATATAGAGAGGGTAGCCGGGCAGCTGAGCTCAGAAGACAGACTAGTACGGCTCCTCCAGCGTTCCACAGACGGCGAGAGGAAGAAGAGCCTGAAGAAGAGGAGCCAGAGGAGGGAGAGGATGAGGACGTTGGCACTCGGGATGGTTATGGTATCAGGGAAGGACAAGGATTGGCCCGCTCATCTGTCATGTATTTTGACCGGCCCCGTACCCCTGAAATGAAGCCTCTTTGGGGTGAAGGGTCAGCAGGGGCAGGGCAGGGGGTGGGGGAAAGTGTAGCTCAGACAGGGGGGACGTACCTGGAGGGGCGTAAGCTCCACCCTCCCATGTCCAGCATGAAGGCAAGCATCATCAGCGAACTGAGCACCAAGTTACAACAGAGGAGCAAAGGAATGGAGAACTGGGGAGCACAACGGTCACTGAGCCGACACAGGTAAGTGTAAGTGTGTGTCCATGTGTCCAGTATGTCCATGCTTGACTAATCTACTGCTCGTTTGTGTATGCATGAGAGAGAGAGTAGGCCTCATGACTACACATGTCCCTGTTGAGTTCAACTGCTGGACTGTGTGTCAGTGTGTCAGTCTGTGACAGTGGTGGACAATAATGAAATACATGTACTTTATTTCTGTGCTTAAGTACTTTTGTTATTTATTTTGGTATATAAATAAAATATTCATTTTTGAGAGTTTTACTTTCACGCCACTACTTTTCACAGTAAAATATCCTACTAAAAAAAAAAAAAAAAAAAAACTTTTTGCAAAAATACTGTGAAGTTAAAACTAGATTTTCCATAAAATCCAAAACAATATAACAAATAAACCAAACCAATCATAGTGCACTTTTCATTAAATCCCTCCCCTAAAAACTGCATGTACAGTCATAGCTTAACAACTGTAACTAGGCCCAAGTTCCTTTGACATGCTTTCAGAATTAAGAAAATGCCGTAATGTTGTTTGTGGTGTTTTTAAATTAGATACCTGCCGTCCCAGAACTCGGGATGGGAAGTGAAATTTTACCCATTTCTTAAACACAAGACACAAGAGTTTGGATTTTTGGATTTTTAAAAACTCTTGCAATATTTTTTTTCTTTTGATACTAAAGTACATTTGATAAATAAAGTACTATTATACTTTAATACAAGTAAAAATATAAATAGAGCACTTACGTATTTACTAATATTTATCCAAGAGAATCTCTACCTTCACTGAAGTACCAAATTTATGTGCTTTGTCCACCACTGGTCAGAGAAAGACCTGGTCTCAGTATGGCGGTTCACACTCTTTGCTTAAAATTATGTAGACACCCTTCAGTCCTGGATAGGTTTGGGTGCTGTCCACCGATTCTTTTTGCTTATCAGAAGATAGTGGTTGCATTCTAATGTTGCCTTACCTGTACCATTTGGTTGAAGCCTGTTTTAGCCAACACCTACAGTAGCAGCCCAAAGGAACAAAGGAAGCAGAGAGAGTTTTTTTATATGTTATTCATTACGCATTAAGAGAAATGTTAATTGGAAATGCTGTTCATTATTATAAATATATTTTTTTTCATTAAATGCTATAAAGATTTTTTTCTCAACTTTTTGGGCATTTCCCAGACCCTCATTAAACCTAAACCTAGACTAAAGCCCAAAGCACTGGGCTGTGGAGCAGTGGAACTCCTTTCTCTGGAGTGATGGAGCTCCATCCAGTACCTTTGGGATGAGTTGGAGTGATCCAGAACTGATTCTGACCTCACAAATCTCAATCAAATCCTCGCAGCAATGTTCCAACATCTAGTATAAAGCCTTCCCAGAGTAGAGGCTGTTAAAAAGGGCAACAAACTCCCTACTTAAACTAGAGGTGGGCAATATGGCAAAAATTTAATATCACAATACTTCAAGAAATATTTCTGATACATAATGTCACAATATTCATTTTTCTGACATCTGATCAGTTGGAACAGAGAAAAAAGAACCAGTAGTGCTACATTTTAAAAGATACCATGAAAAACAGTGAACACAATAATTGTTATTAATTTTTTATTTATTTTATTATTGAATATTTGGCATAGCATGGTGGACTAAATCCAGTTAAACGGGACTAATTTTGTTCTCTTTATAATGAAACATTTAGTTGGTCAGTGCTTTACAAGACCTGACGATATAAACGATATGTTCAGGAAGACATTTTGTATTGTACTATGACATAATTTATCACAATAACAATATATATTTTCATATTGACCAGCTCTAATTAAACCCTGCATTTCAGAAGAAATGCTGGACAAGCAGGTGTCTACAAACTTTTGGACAAATAGTGTATCCATGTTTCCAGGATTTTGTGTGTGCATGTGAGAGAGAGAGACATGAAAAGACATGCAAAGTCACTGGCTTATGCTGAATCATCTTTTCAAAGAAAGAAAGACTCTTAAATCTCTGACCAGCAATCATTGTTACTGGACAGATTTCAATACTTGCAACAGGTAAAAACACCTGTTTTTTTTTTTGTTTTTTTAATTCCGTGTTTCCTTTTTCCTTCAAAAGAGGAATGATTACCTAAGGGACAGCTATGATGCTGTTCCCGCAATTCCTGGTTATGCTTTAAACGCGAACTACAAAGTAAATAAATAATAACCTGGGACAAAAAAGAACTGAAAATAATGCAAAAATAAATATACCTCAGTATATTGTAAACACTATGGAATAAAAGGAATGTGTACGGGCAGATTAATTTGAAACTTTGAATGTCTGGATCACTGTCACAGGACAAAATGTTAGAAGCATGAAAACTGTTGCCAGTGGTCTTTGGTGTACGACACATATGGATGCGAATAGTAAACACATTTTCAAACACATTATTGCAGGACAGTGCTCGTTTTGCATGCAGGTCTTCAGACTTAAAATCACTAGATGGCAACAAAGAACTATTTATATATTGTTTGATGCATGAGTATTGCATGTTGTCTTTGCCTGTTCACTGTGTGATGGGAAAACAGGCCTGTTTTGAAGAAGTTTGGAGGAACTTTTTCCAATCTGCCGTCTTAACAGAGCTCATTCAGAGCAGTTAGTGCTGTTTTGCATTTAAAATAATGGTATTTGGAAATGGAGCGTAAAAGATTTCATTGGTCAAAATGTTTTCAAACACAGTTTAGACAGATAAATGTGCACATGCCAAACTGTTTGTAAACATTTACATCCCATATATAGATATATTGAGTATAATGAGAAGGACAGACAGATGTACACATATATACATACGCTCATCATCCACTTTATTAGAATCTCCTTCCTGTAAGCCCACTCACTGGTCACCATATAACAGTCACTGACCTGCTAAAGAACTGAAAAGCAGCTAGCAACAGTTGCTAAGCAGTGATTGGACGGCTGAGGAAATGAGGCAGATTTTGAGACTGGCCTGACTGGCTCTGTCTTTGATGTTGGTACATCATTGTCCTGCATACAAGCTCTAACTAGTTTTTAATTGTCCCTAAACAGATTTTAAATGCACACAGACTTTTATTTTAGAAAATAAACTTAGAAATAATTACGAGGCCTAATATAAAATAATTTTATAGAAAATGTAGTTGCTGACTCTGAGCTAGATTAAAATTATTTATTAAACTAATTTACAAAGCACAACTAAAGAAGGGAAGGAAGGAAAAATAAGTAAATCGGACTGTGAGTGGTAAATGAGTGATAAGTGGAATTTTGTCTATTACTCTGCTTAACCACCAGTAGGCCGTCCGGAAAACGCTGAGCAACATGCCAAAAGACCGCCAGCTTTGCAATCATTGGACCAATAGTGGCCCACTATCCTCTTGCTGTCAGGGATGTTGGCTAGATGGCTATCACGAATTGTTCATGGCAACAGATGGGCTACAATCCTGGATGCTGGTGGAAATCGTCTTATTGGTCTTTTCTCCTAAGTGGAAGATGTGCCAACGTTATTTATACAAATTAAGTGGAATTTGTCTATGTATGTACATACATACTTTCCCGCAAATATGAGTAAATGTGCCACATCCCATTAAAACACCAAATTGGCATTTCACCGACTTGTCAGCCTGTATATTTTCTCTGACTTACATTCATAAAACATGATGGGATACTCACATAGTGATACTGAGATATTGAGAACTCAAATGGTTAACTCAGTACTTAAGTACCTGTGCATGTCCTTATTACGAGTATATATAAAAGTGATTTTAGCATGATTGCGTGATCCAAACTTTAATAACCAGATGGCACTAATGTAAATGTCTCCCCAAGTTTATTTACTGATTGCATCTATAAGGACCTTGCATGAATTTTCTGACCCCATGGTGATACCAAAATAGGTCCTTGCACATTTGCACCACCCTTGCCTGCTTACTCATTGGTAGTGATGTCTTTCTGAAACATGAACGCATGAATTTGTGCTTGTGGGTCACTCTTTTGAATGGGTCTACACCCTGTGAGCGTTCTGTCACTATGTGTATGTTTAAATTGTTCCTTCTTTTTGTAATTTCTGCTTATCCCACTGTCCATGTACATCTGTTTGTCCTTCCTCAGACACAGGTAACTGCAGCACTATTCACTATATATTTCTGTCTATATGATTGATCCTGGAGTGCTTTTGTCCTGCTTAGTTTTCTCTACTCTAACACTGTTGATCCAGCTAATCAGCAAATTAACAAGCCCTTTTTGGGTTGATGTGGTTGTGATAGAACAGGAAAACAGTTAAATATGAAGGGTAAGGGTACTCCATATTGGGGAACCACTGCCCAGTCTCTCTTTTCCTGTGTTTGTTCTGTCTCTCTCGCTCTTAATCTCTTCTCTCCCCTTTCCTCAGGTTCTCAGAGGATTCCACAGGTGCCCTGAGCCCTCCATCGGCTCGCTCTCCCTCTCCGTCCCCTCTTTCTCAGCCTGCTCTCTCTCCCTCTCCCACTGCCTCCTCTCAGCCTCCTCTTTACCCAGACTGGGCCCGTTCTCCATCCCCTCAGCCCCCGGCTGCCACATCTCAACCCCCTCCAGCTCGCTCCCACTCTCCAGTCTCTCCCTCCTCCGCTTACGCCCCCTACCCAACCTCTCCCAAACACAGGCCTGTGTATCGCACCAAAGCGCTGGAATTTCAGTTCATTCCTAGCCGGGAATCCCGCAAGGCAGAGTCACATCACTCTCAGCGCCGGCGAGCACCAAGTCCACTTATTTCTCCCTCAGATCGGCCCAAACTGGGTCCACCTCGCCCCTCTTCCCTCCCGATTCTTCCCACCACACCCCTCTACAGCAGCCTCTATGACCTCCGTGGCTCCATCACCCCACCATCGCCTGCAAATCCTCTGGGCGACCCTTATTTCTCCCCATCTCCTCCTCTGTTTGCCCCATCTGGTGCACCACCACCGCCAAACTCATCTTTGGTGGTCTCTCGCTCCCTCTCGCCCACTCACTTCCTCTCCGGGACATCCTCCCCACCCCTCCACTCCATCCCTCCGCCCACCTGCCTCAGTTACCCCCACTTGCCCCCTCCATCCCCCTCCAAACCCTTCGCCTCCAAGCCCCTGCCCTACTGGACCAAGTACGACGTGGCTGACTGGCTGGCCTACCTGAACCTGGCCGAGCACAGGGAGCGTTTCCTCGACAACGAAATCGACGGCACGCACCTGCCTTCCCTCACCAAGGAGGATTACCTGGACCTGGGCGTGACCCGGGTGGGCCACCGCATGAATATAGAGAGAGCGCTCAGGAGGGTGATGGACAGGTGAGACGAGAGAGAGAGAGATAGAGAGAGAGAGGGGGGGAGGGGGGAAAGACACCAAGTGCATGGGAAGTGAGATCATCTGAGATTTGGCCACTGCATGAGCTTGAAAGATGGCATGGTGGGGAAAGGGGATGAGTGAGAGAGAGAGAGAGCCAAAGAGAAAGAAAAAAAGGGGAATGCATGAGAGGAAAAGGGAGAGAGATACTACTTCTCTGTAAAAAGTGAGCGAGAAAAAGAAGGGAATGTTGGAGAGAAAGAGAGAAAGATGCTGCTCTTATATAAAGCCTTTCCACTTTCCCTCCCGTATCAGGATGTCTAGCTCTTTCCCCGTTTCTGCTCTCTCCCCTCGGAATGGACGGACAGAGAGAACAAGGGATGAGGGCACCCGAAGCTGAGAGGAGAGAGAAAGAGAGAGGGAGAGAGAAAGAGTGAGAGAGAGGAAAAAAATTGGAGGGGAAGCGTGAGCGCCTGCTGCTAGCCAAGGCTAACCCATTCCTGGATAAATGAATGCCAAGAGGAGCATCAACATCCGCCAGGATCTCCGGTGAGGAAAGAAGAGCGAAAGCTTGGACGGAGGGATGGAGAAATGCGTAACGAGGGATCAACATGCCTAGGATCATCGATATATCGGACCACAATCCAGACACACCTCACACATCCACAGATACAGGCACACGGTACACAACCATACTCTGTGCGTAAACAAAGAAAGGCCTGATGTGATTAATGCAGAAACAGGGAATCTTAACAACTCAGAAAAACCAACACAACGGTAACATTACTGAGCCAAATATTTTGAGAGAAACAATCAAATGCTTTATTGCGTTTTGTTCATTTTTATTTTTTTATTTGTAATTCTGTGATTTGTGGTCTAAACGATAAGGAGAGAGAGTGCAAGTCCTCCACGACCTTCTTTCTCTTTTTTTTCTCGGCCTTTGAGTTCCGGTCTGTGTTGCTGATGACTATATGCCTTATTCTCCCCTTTCCCAGTGGATTTGGTGTGGTTAATTGTTGCCTTGACCAAAAATCCAGCTGAGAGGAGAGAATCCGCCTGACTTCTGGCACAGCCTTCTCGGTTGGTAGATTCTGATCGAGGAGAGAAGCTGATCGGTGGAGGCCAAATGTAGAGAACGATGCGATTGGCTTTCCTCTTGCGAGTCCTGAACAGCCGTGGCCAGTTTACTGCCTGACATTTCCTCGGTGAGAGCGTGTCGATGCGTGGACCCCTCTTCTGAATGCGTGTGCGTGTGAATGATGAGCTGAACGGTGTTAGTAGAGCCCTGAATGTGTTCGGTTTTTCTGTTTTTACCTCACCTGGTGGAGGCTTTCGCCGAACCTCTTTGCTTTGGTCTTGTGCTGACGTTGTATTTCGCTAGAACTTCTTTACCTTTTCATGTCATAAAATGACATTATATATATATATATATATGTGT
>JAILXH010069967.1:0-12458 GCA_023558415.1 Piaractus mesopotamicus | reverse complement strand
TATATATATATATATATATATATATATACACACACACACACACACACACACTCCAGCAACACTGCTGTGTCTGATCTACACGTAGCAGCGCAACACACTCTAACATGCCACCATCACATCAGTGTCACTGCAGTACTGAGAATGATCCATGATCCATATATATATATGTATATATATATATATATATATATGTATATGTATATATATATATATATATATATATGTGTGATTTTTGACGTTGTTTTGTCATATTTACAAATAATACAGTTTTACATTTCTGTCTCTGCATTTATCAGCGATGTTGTGGACAAACAGATTTATTTTATTCTCTGCTGTGCTGAAAAGTGGGAAGTCCAGATACTAGAAGATGACAATAGTGAACTAGTGAACCTGGTTATATATATAGCAGTGAAAAGGTACATATGGTTGCATGCACTGACACATGACTCCACAGGGACGGGTTTTATATTTATATTCATTTTTTAATGTATATTTTTCAAAGGACAGCTCTGACACTTTGGCACATAACCTCATATTTCACTTGTTTGACATGCAATAAATACCTCAAGACAGCTCGGTATGAATTTATTTAGCAAAGCAAAATTTCTCACCCGGCCGTTTATAGTGGCAGCCCAGAGGACTCGAGCAGCAAAGCGTGGAGAGATGCTTCTAAACAGCTTATCAATGTGCAGATCACTGCGCTTGAGTGTCTTTACAGTGAAACTAATGCGTTTAGTCATGAGACATGTACAGTCCTGTGCAAAAAGTTTGGGCACCCTAGTCAAATGACATGTTTTCTTATTTTTCTAGGTGAAAATAAGTTACATCCTCTACAGAGGGCACTCTTCTGCATATTTGAAGGCACCATCACTGTTTAATTGCTGAATTTAACATATTGGGAAAAAAATAATAAAATGTGACCTGTGCAATAGTTATTGCACATTTATATTTTTTGTGTTTTATTCTTTTTTAATATGTTAAATTCAGAAAATAAATAGAAATTGTGCACTAAAAACGCCATATTTAAGTGTAGAAGATGTGATGTGTTGTATATGGTTTTACCTAGAACCTTTTGAAAATGGTCCTGACTTGCACTCAGTGTGTCTCAATGTTAGTCTTGACTCGGACTCAGTGTTTCCCAATGTCAGTGTTGATTCGGACTCATTGTGTTCCGGTGTCAGTCTTAACTCGGACTTGACCACTAAAATCTTGATCTTGACTCAGACTCAGTGTGTCCCAGTGTCAGTCTTGTATTGGACTCGACCACTAAACGTCTTGGTCTTGACTAAGACTCAGTGTGTCCCAGTGTCAGTCTTGATTCGGACTCATTGTGTCCCGACGTCAGTCTTGTATCAGATTTGACTACGAAACATCTTGATCTTGACTCGGACTCAGTATGTGCTGGTGTCAGTCTTGATTCGGACTCGACTACTGAAACTCTTGGTTTTGACGCAGACTCAGTGTGTCCCAGTGTCAGTCTTGACTCAGACTCGGCTACTAAAAGTCTTGATCTTGACTCAGACTCAGCGTGTCCCAGCATCAGTCTTGACTCGGACTCAGTGTGTCCCGATGTCAGTCTTGACCCAGACTTGATTACTAAAAGTCTTGGTCTTGACTCAGACTCAGTGTGTCCTGGTGTCAGTCTTGACTCGGACTCAGTGTGTCCCGATATCAGTCTTGACTCGGACTCAGCTCTTGTAGTCTTGAAGAACTCTTTTTGGTGCTATATAGATCCCTTTTCAAAATGTTTCTATAAAGTAACATCTATAGCACGTTCTCCATCAATCTGAAGAACTCTTTCATGGTGCAAAGAACGCTTTAATCATGCAAAGGGTTCTTTGGGTGTTCATGGTTCTACATAGAACCATTTTCTTTACTAAAGAACCCTTGACCAACCATCAACTTTTATGCAGAATGGTCATAAGTCATTTTAGGTTTTCACAAACAATTATTTGGTCACTAATGTGGGTAAAAATCTTCAAGGCCATGGTTTGTATCAGGCAATAAATGTTTTCTGTACTGTTGGGTAGCAGATACTCTCATATTCTTTTACTCACTACAGATGATAATATAGGTGAGCTACTGGACAAATGTGTAGAAAAACATAGAAACAAGTCAGCATAAACATGCAGCCTATGGTTTTCTGCCCATGTGTCCTGTTTTCAGTTTTTTTTTTAAAGTGTATTCACAGCTTTTCACCTTTTAAACGCTGCACTGCTGTAAATCTGACTCATACAGAAGACACTGAAAAAGCAGCTACTTCCAGATTATGAAAAAGTAAACTACATGTCACTGTAATCAGCTGACAGGATGCACACACTGACCAGCTGAGGCCATTAAACAACGTCAAATGCACAGAATATCTGATTTTCCTGGAAAAAAGTGGAATTTCCCAGGACATGTTATTTCTTTGGAAAACCTCAAAGATGCTTTCTTTTTCTATTTGAGTCTCTACTTTACTGTGGACATCATGTGGCTGCGGCTAGCATTCTTCTCATTCCCACAGGTAACATATCGACAATAACACGTCTACAACTGCCCTGTTAACCCTTTAAAAACATGGCCTAACAGTAGCTGTTGTGTTCTTTCATACAGATTTCGCTACTACACAAATGTTTAATATAATTTTAAAGGATTTATAACCCCCTATACATAAAGTAAGGCAACATGTTCCTCTTTAGGCTAGTTTTCTGTTTCTGCCCTGCTGAAAAAGGACTATTAGAAACCATTAGGATTAAAACCTAATGGTTTTGCTTTCTAATGGGTATTGGCTTAATAGTTTCCAAAAAACACCAGAAGTTTCCTGTAGAACACCTTTAGTTCACATTAGGACATCATCAAATGAATTTGGAATCAGCCATTGGTCACCTGTTAAACCTTTAGGATACTTTACACTGTGATATCAACCCATCAAAACAGCCAAAACTCCATCCAAATCTCGACCACTGAGGCTAGGCTCCATCTCCACCCACTGTGAAATTAGCAACTTTCCATACCCAGTTCTGAATTGTGTCATCTGTGCACCAGTCTTCTTTAAACATACAGAAATTAAATTATGGTCTCTTTTGCAGCTGATCAAATTATATAATAATAGGCTACCGTATCATAGGCTCACTAATCACACACTAATCATAGGCAACATTAAGTTCACTATTCATACTCCAATCATAGGCTGACTAATCACACACTAATCATAGGCTGTGTTAAGTTCACTATTCATACTCCAATCATAGGCTGACTAATCACACACTAATCATAGGCTACCGTATCATAGGCTAACTAATCACACACTAATCATAGGCTACCTTATCATAAGCTAACATCACACACTAATCATAATCTACCTTAAGTTCACTATTCATACTCCAATCATAGGCTTACTAATCACACAGCAATCATAGGCTACCTTGTTATAGGCTAATTAATCGCATACTAATCATAAGCTACCTTATCATAGACTAACTAATCACACAGTAATAATAGGCTACCTTATCATAAGGCTAACTAATCACACACTAATCATAGGCTACCTTAAGTTCACTAATCATACTCCAATCATAGACTAACTAATCACACACTAATAATAGGCTACCTTATCATAGGCTAACTAGTCAAACTAATTATGGGCTAACTAATCACACACTAATAACAGACTAACTTATTATAGGCTAACTTGACACACACAAGCTCACAATAGTCTAACTTACGGTAGACTAACTAGTCATATGCTAACCATAGGCTACCTTATCATAGGCTAACTAATCACATGCCAATCATAGGCTAACTTAACATAAGCTAACTGTTTACTCCTGTCATGAGCTATAATCACACCAATCATAGGCTAACTTATCAGACACTAATAATAGGTTAACTTATCACAGACTAAATATTCATATTCCAGTCATAGGCTAACTAATTATAAGCTAACGAATCATATGCTAATTGTAGGCTAACTTATCATAAGTAATCATAGGCTAATCAAGTTAGGGGTAGAATAAAGGTTAGATTTTGTAGAATCTACTACATTTAATGTAAAGGGCAGTTACATTTAATAGATAACAAAGTGTTAGTTCTGTAGCTGACCATCTACAGCGGACTCTCAAAATAGTGTTACCAAACAGTCCAGTTGAATCTGATTAGCAGCCATTTTGTATGTGTAGATTCAAAGCTCTCTATTCTAGCCGCCAGGAATCTGCTCTGAGGGACCACCGCCAGTAACGAAACTGTGTCCCATGTAAAACATATCGGTCAGCTTAGCCTCTGTAAAAGTGGAGGAATGTGGGGAGATAACTGTACATAAAAACAGTTGCAGTGACGGGCCGGGAGAAGGAGGGACTGAGGGAGAAATCGATAGGATATCAGCGTTTTGGGAGAAACCCTCGTTTATCAGGCGACACGGTTAAATAGCGTTAAGGCACTAAAAGTGAGAAAAATACAGGCCGTCTGGCCTGTCGTATTGATCACGCGCGAATGGGGCGGAGGAAGGCCGAGGCCACTAATAAAATAAGACGTATCTGAGAGCGGAATGGGCCGCAGATCGATCTGTGCGGTGATCAAGGCCAAAAACATCTTCACTGCCATTTAAACCCTGCAGCTCTGACCCCACGCTCACACATGGCCCGTTACGCAGCTTGGACGGACTGCAGTGATCCCTCTCACCTCCCTCTGTCGCTCTCGGATGTACTTGACCACTTCCTGTCCACTTTCCCTCACCAGAAAAACAGGCTGATGGCCAGGACTGCCCTCGATACCAAAAGCACTATCAGTATGTGAAATACCTCACAGGAATCAGGGGCGTTACTGCCTGGACTGGGTTGCGATGATTTTCGGTAACAGCAGGAAACTTTTCCTCCGAAGTAGAACAGTTTCTTGTAAAATGTCTCTAAATGTTTGACTTTTTACGAGGCTGAAGTCGCTTCTCATTCACCAGCTTTCAAATTTTCAGCTTTCTCATTCCAATTTTCCCGTTCCACCTTAAATGGTGCCTGAGGCGCCAGAATGTAACTGCTGCACCAGTTGGATCAGGACAATTCTAATAAGAAGCTGACTTTGGCTTCGTGACTTTTTTAGTGTTTGACAGTTTCTTGTTGCAGATTAAACATATAAGGAAACCAACTGGAGTGATTATAACAGTCCATTCCTCTCCAAATTATCGATGTATGGTGAATTAGCAGTTATACGTTAACTCCAACAATTAAGACCATTTATTGTTAAAACTGTGTTAGAATGATCAGCAGAGCTTTATTTTACTGCAAAGGAGGATTATTTTATTTTTACCTACAAATCATAGCACAAAAACACTTTAACGCAAAAACTACACAAAACCCTGAAATACAGGTTATTTGAAGTTTTTACTTCTTTTTTTCTTATTTTTTATTTACTCTGAATTTTTATGGATCACTGCATATATATTAAATGTTCTGTTGGCAGTTTCTAACCACGGTTACAAAAGTGCACTTTGCAAACTTCACACAAGAACGGGGTCGTGTTTTGGTATTTCTTTATTCAGTCTACATCTGCATCATGATGCCAAATCACTCACATTTTCTGAATAACCTGATTTAGCATCTGGAGAGTTGTCACAATGTGCATCGTTCTGTACTGGAAGAGCAGTTCTACAGCCTCAGCTGTAGAAAACGTCCTCTTAGCCATATTTTACTTGTTAGCCATATTTTTCATTTTTGTTTTTGGGGTTGCTTGTCTTGCTCTTTGCTGTCTGCCAAAGTTCCTGAAAGACACTCCCACCATGACTTTTTCCAATTCAGAAGCTCCAATTGGCTGACGCAATGTAACCAAAGCCAATCTGCGCACCTGGGTCATGTTCAGTCCCGACAAAATGTAGCAAAACATTTATTTACATGGAAATGGTGGTACGTTGAACACTCTTGTGTTAGGCAAGCGTTGCCACTAACTTTTTTCTCAACCAGCTGAAAGACTGAGTGCTGATGTCACAACAAGGGGATAAAGTGGGTGGCTTTTGGGTTTCCTGTCAAGATTAGGCTGTCACTAATGTTTACACATGGAATACTGTTTTCCTCCTAGTGAACCTGGGGCTTGATCCACAAAAGTGTCTTAAGAAAGAAAATGTGTTTTTTTTTCTTAACTTCATTCTTAAGAAACATGTAAAGAGAAATTGTTTTTCTTCAAACAACTTCTTAAAAATGATCTTATTTTCTTTACTATCTTATCAAGAATGATTCAAAGAACAAATGGTATTCTTGACAATATTATGTTAGTTTTCTTAACCTTACAACAGACTCACGCTCGTCTCAGGCTGTAAGAGTTGATGAGGTCAGCGTCTAAATTTATCACGGACGCTGCCTCTGCTGCTCCTCGTCCTCGTCCGTCACCCCACAGTTACAGAATTTTCCAATGAGGTTTTTTTTTTCCACCATTACCTCTAGATCTTGTTTGCTAAGTTTTTAAACATGTGGTTTGCTGTTTATCCTCCATTTTGCTCCTCTGAGCAGATTAAACTAAAGAATGTAAATAACAATTATTACAAAGTCAAAATGTATCTTGCGTTTATGTATCTATCGTTTATGGTATGTGGTAAAATGCAACAAAACCTACATAAGATATCAATGAAGATTTTCTCAAGAAAATACGAAAATAAGATTATCTTAAGAGAATATTTGAGAACTTCTTACGTTTTTTCGAGAATTGCATTTAAGAACATTGGGCCTCGTCCACCAACCGTTCTTAAGAAGAAATTTCTTCTTAAAACCCACTTAAGCAGTTTTCATGAAGATTCTGATATTCACCAGTGTTTTCTTATTTGGGATTTGTTCTCAGGTAAGAACAGAATCTACACACAGTCAAGAGCACGAAGGTGAGAACAGTTCTGCGCTATAAGAACATGTCATGAATCTGACGTAGACTTCTTCTTAGGACCTTTCTCAAGAACACATTTAAGAACAAATTTAGGAAGATATTGGAAAATAAGGCCCATTTTTATGAACTTTTTAATGTTTGTCTTAAGAACCTCCGCAGGTTTTTCTTAAGAAAGCTTTCGTGAATCCAGCTCCGATTGGGCTTTAATATGGTGAGTTATTGCAAACTGAAAAAGGAAACTGGACCATTTGTGTTTAACACATTTTGAAATGCTAGATGACAGGCAGTGCTTATAAATACAGATTTACTTACATAACAGTGATAAAAGGGTCTCTGATAAGAAAGGGACCCCCAGTCTTCACCCCTGTGGACCCCACTGAGTTTTCCTGTTCGACTCCGCAGCCCTTCATTACTTAAGTGCTCCTGTGCTGTGATTTAATGGGTTCATTTACTGCTTCACTCCACGCTAGTTTTAAAAATGCTTTATGGCTGTTGTAGCTTGTTTCGGGGGCACGTTTTAAATCAGCAAGCGAGTTGAACTCGGAGGGAGAGAGGTACCTCTCAATGGCTTAACATGTGTCAATGAGCAAATAATAAGGTCAAACCAGCTGAAAGTAGAGCACTGGCACAATGGCAGTGTGACTATAAGGGACTTAAGTGGTTGTCTGACGAGATTTTCGGTTCATTTCCACGTCTAAGCGGACTTTTCAAAGTCTGCCCATCCAAAGTTTGGGAACTCTTAGCTTCTAAACATGTTTTTAATACAAATGACAAACCTGGAAGAAACCTTGAATTAATGTAGAACCACTTCATTGTATGAAGGTTCTTTTAAACCTTTAAAAGGTTCTTCACACTAACAAACTTTTCAGACATATTTTTTAGTGGACGAAAAGTAGTTCTCCACTCTTAAAAAAAATGGTTCTTCAAGGGTTCCTTTGAAAAGGAATGGTTTTATTTGGAAACCATGAGTTCCATATACAACCATTTAATGCTCAAATGGTTCTTAGCATGGTAAAATGTTTTGATGTCAATCTTGTAACAATAGAAGAACCCTTTTTGGCACTACGTAGAACCATTTTCAAAAAGGTTATTTATAGAACCACATACAAACTTAAAAAAAGATGGTTCTTCAAGGGTTCTTCAATAAAGAAAATGGCTATATATAAAACGATGAACACTCAACAAATGTGTTGTATGTGGTTCTATATATAACCTTTTTGAAAATGGTTCTACATAGTGCCAAAAAGGGCTCTTTTAAAGGTTTAAACCTTTCTTCACTCTCACAAATCTCTTTTTTCATGGCATTTTAGGGAACCCAAAGTGGTTCTTCTATAGTTTCTATGGGAATAAAGTCAAAGGCCACATGTTTTATCCCTTGAATATAAGGGATAAATCAACAACAGAGCTTGAAACTATTTTGCAGCTTAAATAAAAGTTAAAGTTACTATTTCCATGAATGACTATGCACTTAAAAAGATGGTTCTTCAGGGGTTCTTTAGTAAAGAAAATGATTCTATATAGAACTTTTATTTAAAAGGGTTTTATATAGCAACCAAAAAGGCTCTTCTATAGTTACAAGCTTGACATCATAACAATAGCAGAACTGTTGTTGGTGTGATAAGGAACTATTTTCCAAAGAGGGTACATAGAACCATTTACAACACATTTTCCATCAATCTGAAGAACCATTTTATCATGCAAAATACCATTTAAGCATGCAAATAGTTATATGGAACTTATGGTCTTCCCTTTACTGAGGAACGCTCGAATACTACTTTTTCTACAGCTCAAATAAAAGTTAAAGTTGCTATTTACATGAATGACTATGCACATAAAAAAGACTGTTCTTCTATATAGAACCGTTTTCTTTACTGAAGAACCCTTGAAGAACCATCTTTTTTTAAGACTGTACTTTTTCCATGGCTGACTACAATTAAGTGTGATCTTTGCTTCCATTTTCGGGCTAATCTACATTTCGTTGCTGTTGTATCTCCAAAATAGTATTTTTACAGGGAAAAATCTTCTTATCTTTGTATGGAAGTTAATGGAACATATTTTTGCAACTAACCATGGACCATTTCTATTGGTCCCTCTCTTGCTTACAAACAATAATGTGGTATAAATCGAAAGTTTAGAATCTCTAGAATGAAAATTCTCTGCTTGATTCACTAAACTACAAGTGAGAAATAATTCACATAACATCATTCATACATCATTCATTTATCGTCAGCAGTAATTAAGACTTTTAAGTGGTAATTTAAAGGTACAGGGGGCTCAGGTGGACGGTGGAACATTTCCCAGTCTGTGCATCACAGAGGAATCAACAGCACTCGATCACTGTGGTCACGTTCAGCTCCTCTCTCTCTCTCTCTCTCTTTATCCATATATCCATCCGTCTGTCCTATAATTTTTTTGGGCGTGTGAGGCTGGTGTCAAAAGCATAGCTGATGTATGAGTGATTCTCAGAAAGGCGGAGATGGGGAAATGGTAAACGTCAGGCGAGCCGTGCTGGGAAAAGGCCTGAGACGTGCACTCAGGGTAATTACACACAGCTTTCATATGCTCTACTGCAGTCAGCCCAAAAATACTCACCCAAACCACTGAGCCACTATACTGTAACACTAGACTGTAATCTGGACCAATGTCCATCCTAACACTGTACATATACACGTATTTTTAACCTCTGACATTATTAGAAACACCTACCTCATATTTCCACTAACTGGCCAATTTATTAGAAACACCAGCCTTGTACTTTCACTCACTGGCCACTTTATTAGAAACACCTCGCTTGTACTTCCACTCACTGGCCACTTTATTACAAACGCCTACCTTGTACTTCCACTCACTGACCACTTTATGAGGCTGCTGTTGTTTAGGTCTATACACCAGCAAGGTGGACTACTAGGGACGAGCTTCTGATTGAGTGGCTGAGGTGTGCTTATGCTTAATTTTTTTTTCTTGTTACTCTGTCATGTTTTCGAACCCAGTTTTGTTCCTTCTTCTGTGCATTTCTCTTCATCTGACTCACCATGTCACCAACTGGCCTTGTAAATAGTTGTGAAGCTTCTCTCTCAGCTGTGTTGTGGTTGGATGCTCCGTTGCTTTCACTTCCCTCATCCTCATTCTGAACCACAGCTGGACTCCGTTTCCCAGCGTTCTTTTCCCCAGACGCCCGTCTGTCCTTTAGTCCTGGAAACACAGCATCCTGCGACTGTTCTCCGGAAGAGAGCAGGTGTCTTTGGGGATATGCTGTGTTGTGTGTGGACTGTCAGTCTACTTCATTCACTTTTAAAGCTCTCAACAACCCCCATGCGATGTAGCAGAGGATGACGAGCTGAGCTTGGCTGTCACCGTGCAGGTTCCAGAGACAACAGTGATTGGTCGATTGAGTTCACATCAACTTATTTGGTTTCAGTGTATTATGTATTATGCTTTATAGCTATCATAAAAAAACTGCTAGTAGTGTGCTGATGCCTGAGTAGCTAGCTAGCTAGCTAAGTTACATTGTTATGGCTGATTTGTGCGTGACAATCCCTCATTTTTATATATTTTCATGTCATATTAGACCCCCACCCCTGCCCCACCTTTGAAGAAATATGATGCCTAAATTTGAACTTTGAACTCTGAACTTTGGAAGTGTGGAAAAATAGATATGTTATTTTTATTATGGGAGCAGCAGTGAACTGAAAGAGGTAATAAGAGCCAAAATAGCACTGAGAATAAGTGAATTTTTCTTGGAACATTTTAACAGAAAAATTACATGAAGAAAACCAAACGGTGTGAATGAAATAAAATTGCCAACAGGATTTTTTTTCAAATGTGTCTTATGAATTCATGTTCCAAATGTATTCTAATTGCATTCTGAATGCAATACGTTTTATGTATAGTAATGGAATACATTACTGAATACATGCAGCATACTATATTCAGTATTCAGCCATCGCTGCAAAGTATTCTGCCCAACTCTGGCTGTAGCTCAACATCACAGTCTAGTTCTCTCATTCTTTGTTCTGCCGAATTGTCTCACATTTGCACACGAAAACACAGCACTGTCTGATATCAACAGTGTTTTTCTTGGAAACGGAAGCTGTATGAGTGATACAGCCTGTCAGCAGTGATGTTTCCATGTTCGACACTGAGGAACACTCGGCCTGTCGTTTCCTCTGTAAGAGGAAGTGGCTTGCCGGAGTTCTGTGGAAGGGTGTAAGCTAAATGGTGACTAAATTCCAGTTGCAACACCCAGTCACACCTTCAGTTTCCCAACAGTTCTCCTGCATCATGTTTGTCAGGACAGCCGAGCATGACCCCAAGCACATCCGGCGACAGCGGAGGCTAAAGCCATACTGAAAGTAAGTAACTGTAATGCCACTGCAATAGGAAAATGACTCAGTGGTGTACACTGATTAATCAGATACACATGCATCCTGTAAATGCCCTGGTACATACTTTGCACACTCATATAGGTTCGTAATAATGCCGTAGGTCAACAAAGTATCTTAGTCCAGTAAACATGCATTTTATTTATAACATAGAGGCAAGACAGATCAGTGCAATTCAATTCCACCTGTCAATTACCATCAACTGCAGTTTTGCTAATTCCAGGTCCGCCCCTATGATGTTTGCAAAGTTATGTTAACACCAAGCTAACAGTGGTGCACATTCATGTTTTATAACAGCTCTGCTTAAAAACGTTGACATCCAGTTATCATATTTTTATTATGTTTTAGCAGTTTTTGCAGCAGCTCCTTATGAAAAGATTGGATCGTAAGTGTCTTAATATTACTGGAGCAGTCTGCTAGCTTGTGAGCCTGTTAGCTACAGTTGTATGCAAAGATTTGGGCTGCTTTTACCACATTACATATGATTTTTTGAAGTAAAAAAGAAACACAACATGTGCAGCTTTAACAGTTTTAACATCTCAGAACTTAATTAACTTGTCAGGCCTTAATTGACTCACCAGGACTGGTTACACAGGTCAAGAACTGCCATTAGGAACTGACAGGAATTGTAGAGTGACCTCAAACCTGCTAACACTCCGCAGTCATGGGCTCCTCTAAGCAGCAGAGCAGGGGATGGCTTCTAATTCACAATTTCCACTGTCTGAAATGTCATTAAGAAATGGCAGTTAAGAAGAACCGTGGAAGTCAAGGAGAGATCTGGAAGACTAAGAAAACTCAGATAGAGCTGCTTGTACGCTCACCTGAAAGGCAAAGCAAAACCCCCACCACACAGCAAAGCAGGAAGGTTTAGCTAACAGAATTGTTCACAGTGGTGGTGATAGACCTCCACCTCGTAAAGCCCCCTCAGAAAGTTATAAAATGAAATGTTCATAAATACACTGCCTGATGTCTGAGAGATTGTTTAAGATATATTTTGGCCTAAAACATATATTTTTAAAATGCATTTATGGTGGAGGGGTACATTCAGGGCATTAGAAGGCAAAATAGTCCCTAAGGATAACTTAGGCTTTCAGATTTATTGCTATTTTACCATCATCAACATGGCGCTCTTGTTCTTTAGAGAGCCAGGCTTGTAAAAGAGATGTGTCAGTGTTAAGACCCCTTTTAAAGTTTATAAACTCTCCGCACAATGTTAACCTTTTTTGCTGTACCACACATCCA
>JAILXH010069965.1:15132-25199 GCA_023558415.1 Piaractus mesopotamicus | reverse complement strand
CATTTATATTTATTACTCACTACAAACAGCCCTCTTTCGCCAATTAAATTTACGTCTAAAGTAACACAAGTTTCTGATTTATGAACCAATAAAAATAAAAACAATCACATTACACCCTCATTTTAAGTGCATATTACTCAATGTCTGTCAAAGTCTACCATAACCTAATTTATAATTTTGGAAAGAGCATTTTAATTAACAAAAGTACCAAATACAAATTTGGTTCCTTGAGCCAAATTACTTATTTATTTAAGTGTCAAATGCACCTCACTGTACAAAAGACAAATATAAGTACAAAAAACAAATATAAGATGCAGACAACATGAGACAAACATCTAGTTGCCAAAAAATATTGCAAAATGAGTAATAAATACCCATGTAATATCTGATGTGTTTCCGTGTGGCTATATAGAGTCACAGCTTAACTTACACAGAGAACATACAAAATACAGTAAGTCAACTGAACGTGTTTGTCCCCAACCTTGAATAAAAGAACGCAAACTCCAAAGCTTAAAAAGACATACAGAGAGAGACTCTGGGCTTGGGCTAGTCATTCTCTAGTATAAATATATATATGTATATATATATATATAGGGAGAGAGAGAGAGAGAGAGAGAGAGACACTGACAAGTCCATTGACAAGGATGACATTATTTTAAATCCCAGCATGCAGCGACAAAAGCGAAAGACATTTGACAGTTAGACCTCACAGTCAAATATACGCAAATACAGCCATCGCATATGTAGCTGGGACTCCAAATACAACTAATTTCATACAGGGCAAGTGACTCATAACTACTTTCATATTTGAGCATTAGAATGCACACAGTGTTTTTTTATTAAAAAGGGTACAGAGAATCTTCAAAAAGAAGAGAAAATGAATAATGCATCAATGAATGAATGAATGAATGAATGAAGGGATTCAGAGATAGCTGCGCAACAGAAAGGACAATGGAGAACGATAAAGAGATTAGGATTAAATGATATCCTCACCATGTACTGAACAGTGGAGCTGGATTTCCGTTTCTGGCACGATGGAGGGGGGTGGCGGCAGGGCGACATATGAATGGTGGAGTGAGGGGGGAGAGAACGTGTGAGTGAACACTGTGGATGGACTTGAACTGGAGAAGATGCACATTTAATACACAAATGATTGGTGGAGAGTCGAAGAATGAAGAAATGAAGATAAGAAATGTAGCGGAAAAAAGACTGGAGGGGCTTGAAAAGCAGAATATTAAAAGCAAAGAGGGTTTGAAGGTTTGGAATGAGGAAGGGCAGGGATACCAGGAAGCTTTGATGAGTGCAAAGAGGTATCACTGGTGTGAAAGCATGTGGATTCATTAATAACACACAAGCTGAAAATCATTTCTCTGGATGGAGTTCAGAATCTGGCTTTTTGTTTCGATTCTTTTCATGGTTTTAAGACACTACTTTTTTGACAAATGAGCAAAGTGAGCTGAAGTACTAAAATTCATTTTTCTACACTCACCGTTAAGACAGAAGTTGCTTTTTATGAACGTGGTTATGAACTTCTTGAGCTTGAGCTTGGGAAATATTCGTGACTTTTTGACCGAAGTTTCTTCAGAAGAAAACTTTCTGGACATGGAACTTTTTTTGCATGCTTTAAAACAGTAGCTTACCTTTTGTTTTTGGTCTTTAGATTAGCTGTTTACATCCAGCGTATCACTGGTTGCTTTCTAACAGGTGTAAAAACCAATTGGCAACCTCGACTGAAACCTTAACTTGAGAAAAGATGTTGTAATGTAAGATACACTTCCTAAATTACGATAGGAGTGGCTTCTGTAATATGCATTTGATAAAAACTTGTCAGATCTTAACTAAAGGACTAAAGACAGTTCTGTAAAATTAGGTGATATAATAATAAATATATACAATAAATACACAATAAATACAGTGTGGCTGAAAATAACTTCATAAAATCACATATTTGGTGCATTTGTTAATTAAAATTATCAGTAGCTCAGGTAATTTTTTACTATATTTTTTCATTTTTAATGATTTTTAATGATTTCATCACTTTTGCATAAATCAGAAATCTTCATTACTATGAGACAAACATCTAGTTGCCAAAAATATTGCAAAATGAGTAATAAATACCCATCTGTAATAACCTTTGCTAGGACGAATCTATCTGAACGAAACAACGTGCAATGTGCTCCTCAGTATATTGAGCTTCGAACAAACCGGGATGCCCGTGCGTCGGAGCGATGAGGTAGGCGCCCTATCCTAGCAAAGGTTATTACAGAATATTCAGGACCTCTTTCGAGTGAATCTCC
This sequence comes from Piaractus mesopotamicus, assembly GCA_023558415.1. Lineage (NCBI taxonomy): Eukaryota > Metazoa > Chordata > Actinopteri > Characiformes > Serrasalmidae > Piaractus > Piaractus mesopotamicus. The sequence goes on along the minus strand of JAILXH010069965.1, from coordinate 22,902 downwards.
CTGTAGAAGGCGCATTCACAGCTCTTGTTCAGAGCAGGAGACGATGCTGCCACTCATCTGCGATAAAATGCGCAGTTACGGTGTAATAGGATCCAGTTGTTATGGATGATCACGCAGCATGTTACAGCCGTCTTACCCGTTTAATTCAGTGATTGTATAACTTCGGTTTTGGTCTCGTTGTAGAGAGTGGGGCATGTATTATTACTGTGTCAGTATAATATTTTCGAGGCAGGGCGTGTGCAGCATAGCGCAAAAGACCTGTTTCGCAACGTGCAGACTGCAATCACATAGCAACGATGCGTTATTCGCATTTATAAGCAGCGCAGTTGGTTTCCTGGTACGTTAAATCTGCAACGAGAGACTCTCAAACACTAAGCAGTTGCGAAGATGAAGTCGCTTCTCTTTCGAATTTTCCCGTTCCACCTTCAATTCTGACTGAGGCGCCGAATGTAAATGCGGCACCATTTAAAGTGGAACGGGAAAAACCGAACAAGAAGCTGGAGAAGAGAAGCGACTTCAGCCTCGGAAAACAGTCGAACGCTGAGAGACATTTGAGGAAACTATTGAACTTTTGAGGAAAAGTGTCCTGAGGGAAAGGGGAGGAAAGCGGCTGTAGCTGAAGCTTAAAGCAGAGCAAAGTAAATCTGCGCTCTCGTTTATATTGTTTAGCCTCTACAAGAACATCAGCACATACTGACACATACTAGACATAAATGTTGTGGCTCCCAATGTGGTTTGATTTTTGTTGAAAGGACGAAATGGCTCTTCTTAACATCTGTGTTGTGACTCCTGATCTAACCTGGCTTTAATGCAGAGGCTGCCGGTCAGATTTCTCGCTCATCCAGTAGTTTACTGTTTACTTTCTATTTAACGTTATTGCTACACCATGGGGTCTGAGAGTAACGAAATTTCAATACTCTGTATGTCCTGTACATATTGTAGTATTGACAATAAAGCTGACTTGACTTGACTAGTGTTTTTGTTATGTGCCGCCACAGACTGTCCGGGCGCTGCACTTACCCACTTTCAAGTTCCACCAACATTACGGTACAAATTAAATATTTAGAAAATCGATTTTTGACATTTGTGAATCGATTCAGAATCGTTCACGTCCGCATCGCGATGCATCTAAGAATTGATTTTTTCCTACCTGATAGTATTAATCAGATCTGAAATGTTAATTTGGTAACATTTTTCTGAAATATGGTGATTTGAGGCAGCTTTATATTCTAACTTGTTGACCGAAGTTTCTTCAGAAGAAAAGTTTCTGGACATGGCGCTTTTTGTATACTTTAAAACAGCAGCTTACACATGACCAAAGACACAAAGTCTGCAGTACAAACGCAGATCTACATCTCTATTTTCCATTTTCTAATCAATCTAAGGGTGCATCAGTAGGGAGGAGCTACAAAGCCGGGGTTTCTAATAAAGTGGCCAGTGAGCAGAGATTTATGTCAATTTATCAGTAATTTCAAAATGTTCATTTGAAACCGCACAGACGTGTTAGGAGTGCGTTCTCCAACACTGCTGCAGCAGTGAAAAGTAAAACAGATAGAGAGACAGAAAGAAAAAGTGAGAAAAAGCCTAAAATGTCTGCAGGAGCATGTTGAGCCAGTTGCTAAGCGATGAGTGAGGCGCAGAGGCGTCTATTTCTGTCTCTCGGTTCCCAGGGTTCAGACTGCCAGCTATTCCTGGAGCGGGAGCTACATTCCCCACTGAGGTGACCCCACCCTTCACTGACTATCACACACAGACACAAGCGAGTATGTAGCGCAAGAGGGAGGACTGAGATGGAGAGACGGATAACTGGAGATGAGATGATGAGACGATAGTGATGAAGTGGTCTATAGCTCAGGCGTGAGAAGTGCAGAGATGGGGGATGGCTGCACCTGCTTATGTGGCTAACAGGGACTTTCTGTAGGAATGGCTGTGCCTCCTAGCTACATGGCATATACACCACTAAACCCTCTCCTCACCTTTCATTAAATTGATCTCACTTGTAACAAGCTGTTTCTCAACTTTTAGTCAACACCACTGTTGCGTTCTTAGAGAGGAGAGCAGATATTTTATTATGGTCTGAATCTGATGAAATTACTGTTGTGCATACAATATGATAATAATAGTGCTTCGCTTCTAAGGGTTAACCCCAGCGCTGCATGAGCTGGCGGGAGCTGCCTGAAAGCGGGGCTGAGAGATGGTCAGCACACCGCTTTCTGTGGGCGGCAAGCTCAGCTGAATGAGATGCAGCTACAGTCAGGCAGTGAAAGGGCTAGGGAAGCAGAGAGAGGGAGAAAAAGAGAGAACAGTGGGGAAGGAGAAAGGCAGGGGAGTTTTGTGTAGTTAACCCCTTAAAATCACAGGCTTATTACATAATAAGCCTTGTTATTTAGTAACTACATGGATTATAATGCACTGTCTGAGTTACTCTTAGGCTATACAAGTGTGTAGTAAAACTTTGGACCCACTGGCTATTTAAGGAGTTAGAATGTGTTAAATGTGTCTTGGTCACCCTCTCGAATTCCCAGAGTGGAGTCATCTGCAAATCATCAAATCACTCAGACAGACATTTCTCTACATTCACAGTGAGGGCTGTTTTTGCACCATAAAACCTCATTCACACAATTTACGTCAAATGTTGTCCATCAACCAAAATATCCATGCCTCAGACCAAGGCAACTTGTACAGTAATCTCAAATGCACTTCCTTATGTGGTTTCTGACACTGACATACGGTTTTCTATAAAACTCACAAAAGCAATTCCCACAGCAAAAAAAGTCGGAGCAGCCATCTTTAAGCCTGATTTGGGTCTCTACTTTTGTCAATTGAAGCAAGTGTTTGTCTAGTCTTGGCTGATCAGCTACATTTTGAGTAAGATAAAATGTAAATTGTGTAAATTCAAATTATCCAAATATTAGAAAATTATTAGGAAAGTAGGGGGCTTTTAATTGTATTTATTTTTCAGTATCACAAAAAAGGAAAGCTTATGAAATGTCAGAAGCAGTCGAATTCAAAACAGCTATTTAGTGCACCACATTACAGAAATAAGCCATTGGGGGGGGGGGCGGATAATCGTCGCTGAATTCACCTCTGAGTGCTTTTTACTGTCGGCATGCTATCAGATTATGTAAGGTATGATTAATGCTCCGAATGAGGAATGCGCGACTGGAGAGGATTATTTTCCAGATTACTCGCCATCCAATCACTGGCGGAGAGCGGAGGAGAGGCTCATGTCTAATTCTGCAGCACAGCCGAGGCGAAAGGGAGGGGATTATGCGCTATCAGCCTGAATGAATCCTCACTGAGCGCATCTCGCAGTTCGCTGGAGTGCAGGGGTCAACATCTGCTCATATTCTCGATGCTAGCGACAGTTATGCCACTATAGCTAGGAGCGCGGCGGATGAGGGATTAGCGACAGCCGCTGTAGCTCGAGGTGAGCGCCATGTGTTTTTTGGGCAAATTTCAAGCATGATTTGGTTTGAAATGAGGTCAAAAGTGAGCAAACAACAAAAAAAGTCAAATGAGAGTGCATTATGTAGTATTTTACTTGGACTCCACCAGCCTGACAAGTGGCACCTGACCAAGCTTACATAAATGCAAACAAACAGTAGGCTTGTCACAATAATGAACTTTTAGCCCATGATGAACTGCCATGCAAGCCTAAAGTGATAAAATTGGGTGATTTGCTATCTTGCTTTCCAGTTATTACCTAGCTTCCAACTATTGAGAGAAACAGTTCAAGATCAAATACACAAACATTACTCACCACCTCCAAGACATGTTATAGCACCAGAAATAAGAACTTTTGCTGGTTTGGTAAGACCCATAACATGTTTCAGTAGAAGTTTTCAATGTCTTTTATTTGCACTGATGATAATGCACCCAATCACATTCTGTCTGTTGTAATGTAAACGTATGACTGTGAAAGCTAAATAATTGCGATTAGGCGATTATGTAATAATTGTAACAGGCCTAAAAGGCAGACAACAGGAGAAAAACGCACAAACACTGCGCTGACGATTGACAAACAGATGCTAGAAATCCAAGTTTTAAACTCTAACTCAACAGGGACAAAGCATCTACAAGATTTGTTTATTACATTGGGGGAAAGCCTTGGCGCTGAAGAGCAGCAATGCGTAAACAGAGAGAATACAGAGAGAAAACAAGAGACAGAGAGAGATAAAGAGTGTAAGAGATGTGTACAGTAGTGCTAGGAAGTGAAATCGGCCTTACCTTGACATCAGCCTTCTTGTTGAGCAGGCTCTTGGCTGCTGCGGAGGGGGAGAGAGGGAGGGTAAACATGGGTGCAGACAAGAGAGAGAGCAGCAGCCACCATAACCAGCGAACCAGCCGAAATGCCGGGACAGTGTACAGAGCCCCGCTGGGTCCGGCCCGGCCGCTGTCTCTCCTCACAGAGGATTAAAGGGGCTTTTAAACAGCGAGTGGGTAAAGAGCAGAGCGGATGGAGGGCAGCGTGCAGCACAGCGGCCACAGGAGAAAATCCCTAACACAGGTAGATTACAGCAAGGGGGGGCTTCGCTGCCCTCTGGGAGGGGCAGAGGGGGCATGCACACTCAGGGACGGGCTCAACTGCACATGCAGGAGTGTGCAAAAGGATACAGTAGTGTGCAAAACAGTTGGGTCACCTGAGAAAATTTTAAGCCAAAATATTTGAACAGGCAGTATCCATGTATTTGAGAGGACAAGTGCTAGTAATAAACATGAATAAACATTAATACAATGGGTAGTGATTTTGTCAAAATCAAAAAATATCAATAACTTTTTTTAAAACAAGAAATTATTTTACTTCTACTGTTTTTTTCTCGTTTATTTGTATTTATTCTAATGTTATATAATGGTTCTCTCAAGCAAAACATACTTACTGCCCAGATAAACTGTTTTTGCACAGCACTGTACACACGAACGTATTCGCTCTGTCACTTTTGCATAAGCCCAATTATGTACACAGTCAGCTCCATAACTATCGGCACCCTTGGTGAGGATGAGTAAAAAAGGTCATAAAAAAGCCTTTGTGGGTTTTTTGGTTAATCAGCTCAACCTCACACTGAAATGGATTTGTTCTGGATCACCGTCTTGCTGGAAGATCCAACCATGACCCAGTTTTAGCTCTTTGGCAGCGGCAGCCACAATTTCAGTGAAAATCTCCTGGTACTTCATGGAGTCCATATGTCCTAACAAGGTTCCCAGGACCTTTGGAAAAAAAACAGGCCTAAAACATCACAGATCCTCCACCAACAGTGAGGATAAGGTTAGTTTCTGTATAATCATCCTTTCTTTTTATGCCAAACCCACTTTGAATAATTGTTTCCAAAAAGCTTCACTTGCCTCCTCTGATTATAGAACCCAGTTCCAGCACTAAACTGAAGTTCTACTGAACTTAACTCTAAGTTTGTGCTAAAATCAAGGAAAAACTTTCATCCGGCATGTCTTCCAAATAGTCTGTTGGCATGGACTGCAGTTGTAATAGTTTGTTGGCATGTAACTGTAGATGCTACCAAAATTCTACTATCATCTGCAAATCTCCAACCATGATTCTTGGAGATATTTTTGCCTCTCTAGCCATCCTCCTCACTGGATGTGGCAAAACGTGTAGAAATTTTTTGTAGCAACTAATTTTACATCACAGTTTTGTCTTATTTCATATGTATTTTCTAACATTCACCACATTGATGAATGACTAAGGGAATCTGAGCTGTTTCAACTCATGCCTATATCCAGTGAAACAGTCATGGATGACCAGAATATGTCATGCATGGCTGCTTAAGAGTTTCTGAAGTGCTCATAAGAATGTTCATAAGAATTTGTGAGGGTGTTAATAATCATGTTTTATGTGATTTTGTTAAAAAATTGATAATGTTTTTTGTTTCTTTGCAGACAGGAATTAAAGTCTAACAGTAAAAGAAGAAAGTAAAGTTGACTTTGAGAGATTTTGTTCGGTAACAGCAATAAAAGGAAATAAAATACCGCAAAGACATTTTTTTTTATCTTTCTTTACCTGTCTTTACCAAGGGTGCCAGTAATAATGGAATTGAGTATAGTTAATAAAGAAGCATTGATGGTATGTCTTTTAAAAGCTGTATGTTATTTATTGTATGTTAAAAAAAGTATTCTCCAAAAAACATAAAAAGGACTGCATTCGGAATAAAGTCTTCTCAAAATGTAACATGGACTTGTATTCTGAATACTTGTATTCTGTTACATTCTAAGCCTACATACTTCTGCAAGCATAGGCTTACTAGCTCACACACACACACACACACAGACACACACGCTCGCACACAAGCAGACATACACTCACGCAGTAGTGAAGGTGTGGTGAGGTGCAGGTGATATCATATTCTCATCATTCATCAAAACTTCACTCTTTTATGAAACATTATAAAACACAACATCACCCAAAGTCCAGCTTTCGGATGATGAATGAGTTACATTAGCTTATAATCGAGTAAATGAGATGACTGAGCGAACCCCCTTATCTGTACGTGTCACTGTCGCCAAGTCACTGCCATGGCAACAGAGCAAAGAATGCAAAAAAAAGTGGCCGATGTTTCGTTCTTACAGAGTTACAGATGCTGAGACTGAGAGAAAGAGAGGGGGGGGTCAGAGAGAAAAGAAGAAAGGAAGAGAGAGAGAGAGTCCTTACCTTGGCACAAGTTTTAGAGAGCGGAGAGGAAGATGAGGCAGAGAGGGAGAGAGATTAGGAGAGAATGGATTAAGAGAGAGAGATAATAAAAATAAAAAAAGGTGCGCGTGGAAGACCTTTGGTCGTTGACAGAGGGCAGGGGGTTCAAATGCACGCTGACCAGAGAGAGTTTGAGTCAGCTTGAATTTGACCACAGGTGAGTGGAACTATTACACTACACTATTTAAAAGGAATACTTTGACCACAAATGCCTAATCATGTCCTTTGAATTCCGGATCCGCCTTACACTGTTTCAGTGGCACCTGGGGAGGAGGGGTGGTAACGAATTTGACCTGTTGCCCAAATAAACCTCACACCCACAAACAAACCCACAGAGACGCACAAGGACAAAGACGCTGTATGGAGAGTTTGACAAAAGCTGGAGAGGAAAGAAAGTCAGTCACAACTTAGAGCAGAAGAAAGCACCTGAGCCAAGGCCTTGGTGCTACAGCAAGACAAATAGAGTAAAAGGCAAACTGAACTAGTAGGCTGTAACAGTCATAGCATGGGCATTGGTAAAAATGCACAATAAAGAGAACCTACGATTCTACAATTAACGGCATGACTTGTAGGTTTCCAATGTGTGATATGACTAAACTAATTTAGCAGATCTGGTCCTCATCACAGTGAATTTTACTGAATGACTTAACTGACCAATCCACTCAAAAAAATGCTATGCAAGGTTGGACAAGCCTTGCCAAATAGCTGGCAAAAAATCCATTCAATCAGACAAGAAATTGTAGCATACAGTGAAGTTTTTGTGGAAATTTAGTGTGTTACTAACAGAGGTGTCGATTCAAGTAGCACATGAATCGCATGTTGACTGACTGCAACTTGATCCAGACTTACTCCGTACTGACTCGCAACTTCTCGCAAATCTCGCAAATCACCTAAAAAGACTCAAGATTTAGATTCTTGACTCAGAGACTTGGGACTCAACTTTTACTTACAACTTACACCTCAAAGACTGAAGACTTGACTCGGACTTGCTCCTCAGAGACTCGAGACTCGACTCATACTCGCATCTAAGAGACTCGAGACTCGACTCAAACTCACATCTCAGAGACTCA
>JAILXH010069925.1:14568-24568 GCA_023558415.1 Piaractus mesopotamicus | reverse complement strand
ACTAGATAATCCACTTACGTAGGGAAGAGGAAGGCCAAAAAATTCAAACATTATTAAAAGAAATAGAGAATGGCTTCTAACAACCATGCAAGACCTGGTAGACCACCATGACTGTCCCCATCAGAAAAAGATGTGTAGATGTATCAAGAAGCCCTCACTGAGAAAAAGAAATGGACAAAAAAGAAGAACATTTGCGAATCAAACGAAGAGGCTGCTGATGTTCAGAGAGCCCAGACCTCAACATCACTGAATGTTAGGGATTACTCTGATCGTGAGAAAAGACTGAACTTTGGAGGTGTGGAAAAGTATCCCTTATTCTTTGAAGAAATGAAGTCTCATGAATTATAGTTATGATGGTAGCTGTAATAAAGGTAAAGGATAGACACACTAAATACACAAAAAGTTTATATTATATTTAGTTGTTGAGGCTTTTGTGTAATTTTCTGGTAAATATGTTTTCTGCTTTTGATAATGATGCTGGAAAATGAATAACTTGTGCTTAATGGCCACTTTGACTGGACATTAAATAAATGAAGGGTGGTCTCTACTTTTTGCACAGTACTGTATTTATCTCAGCCACACTTAAACACAACACAGTCACACAAGTCACTGCATATTCTTTCTGTCTGAAATCATTCTCATACACACAGTCATGCAACACAAACACGTTCCTTCCACACATAACCTCTGTGTGTGTGTGTGTGTGTGTGTGTGTGTGTGTGTGGTGGGGGTGGGCAGGGTGCGTCGGGCTTTACTTAAACTAATGGCTCCCAGGCGTGCAGCATGGCCAGACATACTGGAGCCGAGAGCAGAGAGAAGGAATGCCACTCCAAACCCAGAGAGAGAGAGAGAGAAGGGGGGGAGTATGTGGTTGGAAAGAGGTTATTTTGGCAGGGAGGATAGAGGTTTTGGATAGGTAAAACTGGAATGTCTGTCTACCTTTGCTTGTTTTTCTCTATTGTGCATGAGAGTCTGTAGCACCTTCTCAAAGTATTTTATAAATGTGTACTAAATGGCCAACATTCATTCTATAAAAGGGAATTTTCTCCTGCTCTGCTGATAGGTAGACAACATGTTTATCATTTTTGAACGGAATCCAGTGCATATTTCTAAGCTTTTGCTCTCAGTTTCAGGTCAAAGAGTCGCTAAGGCTCTACAGCCATAACTGAGCTTGAAACCGAGCCCTTTTTGAGAGACTCTTTTGTGTTAACCAACATCCTAAATAAAACCATGATGTGCCTCAGCACTCACTCACATTGAAATTGACTGTCCGCCTCCCCAGTGTATGTACCAATAATCGGGCCTGCTGTGCAGAGGAGCGCAGATCAAAATGAGCTGCAGGCTGAATGATGATCGTGTTGAAGTCTGCAGAAATAAACAAAGATGGCTTTGTTTTGGCTGGAGATTCCGCTGCATGTTTTGCCGATCTGCCCTGAGAAACCTGAGTCATCCTACCTGTGGCAACCTGAGCACAAAATGAACTGCTTCTCTTTTTCTTTTAAAACAGATATTTGTTAACACATTAAATGTACTCCAGAAAAGTGGAGTGAAAACATTAAAATATCTGCCTTTTACTGCATTTGTGAACCTCTAAAAACAAATTTTATATTTCTCCATACTGCTAATTCAGGTTGTTTACATTCCACTTTCTGCATTACAAAAATGTTAATGCATCAGCATATATGTACATGAAAAACCTGGATATCTGCATTGACCCACGATTCCCGTATCAAACATTTTAAAATTAATTTCATGTTTTGTTTTTTTTTTGTTTGTTTTTTGTTTAATGACATGCAACAGTTTCAGACAGCCATCTGAACTGTAGTTTTTAAAAGTAGCTCCTTTTAAAGCTTAGTTATTCTTAAGTAAATAATATCAGATTGTTATCGGTATTGGCCGATACTCAGGTTTCGGTATCATATCAGCAAGAAAATGTGGTATTGTGCCGTCTCTAATGCTTGCCTTCATTGTGCATGCAAAACAACCAATTCTACGGCAGCTCCCCCTCGCTCTTTTGTTATCTACATGTGCACACAAACTCTCACTCACTCCTTTGACATGGGTCTTGAGCTTCTGTGGGTTGAGGCCTGTATCTCTTTATTAACATGTAAATGAAGTTAGTGGGTGTAAACTCCGATTAACACAGGGCTATGGGCACTGAACCTGATTTACTGAGCAAGGGTTGCTGCCCTCATCTGTATGAATCCCGTTTGTGCTGAGGTAGCTCAGACTTGTTTGATATTTCAGATGTGATTTGATGAGTTGGATTGATTGATGGATGGACAGATGCTTGATTTACATATCTCAAATTCAATATCCACAGAGTTTTAGTAGCAACAAAATGAGCTCAGCAAATTATATAGAAGTTATACAATTTACAGTATTTGTAAGACACTTATAGAGAAATTCCATTTTTTTCTATGTTTCTGCATAATTAAAACATTAAGATCTATGCAGATTTGCATTGATTTGTATAGAATTTGGTTTGATTGAACTGTTCTAGAGAATCAGAGAGTCAGAGTTGTTCACAGCGGTGGTGATGGGAACCAGGCGTCGAAATACAATACTTTTAAAAGTAATCACAGAAATAAAAAGGTTAGTACATGAAATCATTACGAATATGCAGTTTTGCAGGTTTTGAGAAGCTTCTGGCCTAATCTTTTCTATCAATTCAAGGTAATAAAGTGAAAAAAGAAATCTGAGTCTATAAATTTCACTACAATTAACCATTTTACATTAAAACACTCGGGATGACTTTGTTTACAACTCATTGCTTGAATTATGCAGAAAAATTGATGGAATTCCCCTTTAAACAGCTGTGTGGGATTATCAGTACGTGCTTGAATGCAATGTGCAGTGTGAATATTTATATTTGATATAACTTGAGGTAGTCATGTGATTTTTGGGACTGTGCAGCAGTGGATTGGGAGAGTTGTGAGTAATCGTGTAAGTGGAACTGCGTAAGAAAAAAAAATACCACAATAGAGTAATACACAGGGGAGTGTGTGCTGTCCCGTGTGTGGGTCAGTTTCATCATGGCTCGTCTCAGCCTGGGAAGAGAAGCACTTCCCATGTGCAGCTGTGTGAAGATCAGCTGCACAGCTGTTTCCACGGATATTGTGCACACACACATGCATCCTAAAATGGTCGTGGTGGAATAGAGTGCAATGTACAAATAGAGGATTGTGGTACATTTCTCTCTCTTTCTCTCTCTCTCTCTCTTTTCTCTCTCTCTCTCTCCATCTCTCTCTAGCTGTTGTTTGTTACTTTGTTTGCTTTGCTAAAAGTAGATGGGGTCAGAGAGGGAGCGTGTGAACTCGGGCAGATGATCTCTCTCTGATTACTCCAGCTCTCTTAATCATCAACCGAGCACACTTTGTGCACCTGCTGAAATAGAGATGTGCACCTGGTGAAACAGAGCAGTGGCTCTAAAGTAGCACACACACACACACACACATACACACCCACTCACAGTAGTACGTCATAGAAGGTGTGTATCCGTCAGAAAGTCATTAAGGAGGTTCACAGATGCTGAGTGCACTTGCAGTATTTAGTGGTTAGTTTGCACCTCATCAAGGGAGACATCCAGCACCTTGTGGTCTGCTTCTCTTTGACACATCCTGTGTGACTGTGTTTATTTCTCTTGCTGATCAGTGTGGATATGATCAGTACGTAAAGGGGAATTCTGCTGATCTTTTATTCCATTACTCTAATCATGGCGGGAGAGGTACGTGCTGGGTTTTGGAAGGCAAAATAGTCCCCCAAGAAGACGTGTTGGCATCATAGATATTGCCATCCCTGTTTCCTGTTGCCACCGTTGTAAAGAAATCTGTAAAGAGTCTGTAAGTGCCCTATTTCACATGAAACCTCTCTGAATGGCTTTATTTACATCCCAACAACTGAATCTCACAACAATTTTGAAAAATCAATGCCTTTAAAGAACACTAACCAACTGCATGTTTCTGTAGAAAATGAGCAAAATTAGTCCTTTTGATTGGATTTACTGCTACACAGTGGAAAAATGTTGAATGAAAATAATTATCGGCCTATTTTTATAGCATTTAAAAAAAAAAAATAGTGAACTTGCTGTCAAGCTAATATAGAATCAGAATCAAAAGGCTTACTATTTTGACTTAAGTTGAATAGATTGTAGTTTTTATTTCATTTATTTCATAAGGTGACGTGTGTGAAAACAGCATGATGGAATTATCATATTCTTTCTAAACCTTCTAACCCCTGAAATTGCTTGTTTTTGATTAAAAATACATTTTAATAAATAAAAAAAAATGATTAACTGAGTGTTATTCAGTATTATGAAACTAATACCACTAAAGGCTACTAAAATTAAAAGATTGAAATGTAGGCCTGCATACAAACCCTTGCAGTTTAAAGGGTTAAACAATAAAATTCAGTAATAAAAATCTGCGCACTCTAATCAATTGGCTCTTATTATTTGGGTCTTTTTTTCCTCCTCCCTCCCCTCCTCCCTGCAACTGGCACATACTTTGTTTGACCTTTTAGTGCCAGAACAATTAGTTATGTTAATCACCCGGCCCGCCTCACTAAATACATTAAATAGATTATCAGCTGATTGGCCAGGAGCCACTAAGTGGGCGTGTCACTATCCCAGCAGGAGACACTCTCTGAGTGAGCACCGTGAAAGAGGGGGAAAGAGTCTGTGTCTGTGTGTTTGTGTTTTTGTGTGCGAGAGAGCAACTGAGATCATTAAGAGAGGAGAGAAAGGGCGAGATAGCAGGGGGACAGAAGGACGAAAGAAAGTGGAAGGACGGGAATGGAGAGAGCTAGAAGCTGAAAGAGAGAGAGAGAGAGAGAGACAGAAATAAAGAAGTCTTGCTGGATCTCCTCAGCCATCTGGGCTCCATCTGTGTTTCTCCGGCTGTGAGAGGAACTCGGCTCACATATGCGGGGGGCTTACACACACATGCCCCACATATGAAGGAGAGGAACGAGGGCACGAGGGGAAAAAAGGAGCCTTGAAACAACCCCAGTGTGTAGGACTCGCTGTTTTTTTTGTTTTGTTTTTGTTTTTTTGTTTTTTTTTGGAATAAGGCAGAAAGCAAAGCGGACCATCCTATAGAGGAGGTGAGGTGAGGTGTGCGATGTGTCTTCGGCTTTTATTTCTACATTTTTACTTTTAAACTAAACCCAACAACCTTGTGTGTTTTTTAACGTCTTTCTCTGTAAGTGCTGAGGAAAATGAGAAATGCTGGTGTTTATGTTGCTTCCATGGTGCTAAATTGCAGTCATTCTTATTTCGCAACAGCCTTCTGTCAGAATAGCCTGCTTGGATTACATCTGAATGCAGAAAATGTTGGCTTCATGGTGACTACATTTAAACATTGATGTACTTCGTTCTGTAGGGGCCGTTATAATGTTTACTCAAATTCATTTTTTTTTTCATTGTCATGCTGGTATTTTTGACTGAATGTGGTGTTGTGCGGGTTTCTGACCGTTTGTGTAGAGGCACTTGATGTTTGATTATCCGCGTGGCACATGCTTGAAACCAGCACAGAAGAATGCCATGCTGAGAAAGTCTAAGAGTGACAGATTTTCCTCTACCATCGACCCTCCTTCCCTGTATCTATGTGGCCCAGCATCACTCTGTCACACTAACCGTAGCCCTGTCTTACTTACCTTGCGACTAAATAAAAGCAGTTAATGTTTTGAATGCACTTCACAAGCTGTGGTGTCTCAAAGTATCAAAGTGAGCAGGTAGCAACTCTTAAGTGAAAGTGGGATTGTGGTAAGATGCCCTGCAGAGTCGATGGAATGGGATGAAATAGAATGGAACCATCTATTATGCTATGCTACATCAACAAAGTCTTTGTTTTTGGATCCTTAACAATTTCAAATAGTTTCTTCTTGGGAAATGTTTTTATCATTTTCGTTTAACAGTGTGAATATTCCATTAGCAAAAGTGATTAAAATGCCCACACAGATATATTTGATGACTGGAATGGGATGGAACAGGATGGAGTGGATTGGAACGGAATAGATTTCAAGTGAAAGCACTTGAAGACAACCAACCAGGACAGGAAAACTGTGTTTGGCACCATCAGAATCCATGCAGATGCCATGTAATGCAAAAACAGTATATGCGCAAGTTGCAATATTACATACATTATTATTACAGCAACAAATTGTGATTTATTGATCAGATTTATTGCAGTAGGAAAACAAGAACCAATTCCGAGCATTTCCCGTAGCTGTAGTGTTTAGTAACGGCAATTTTTCACAGACTTTTGCTGGAAGTGGTACTGCATTGAGCTGGAAAAGCGCTCAGGGCTGCGTTTGTTGCAGACTGCTTGTCACTGCAGGCCTGCGTAATCTTAGCAAACACAATCTCCAGGCAAGCCCTGACAGACATATACCAGAACACGCTGCATACTGTCAGACTGACAGCCGTGTTGTGTGTGTGTGTGTGTGCGCGCGTGTTATTTTCCCTGCAGACTGGCTGTCTGCTTTGCTGTAAATTTACAGAGGTTTGGACTGTGTATAATGGACAGCCACCATTTATCAGCCTTCCATGAGAGCGAGAGAGAGAACAGAAGATCCAGACATTTTGACCATGTTTTCTTGCATTCTTCAGTTTTACAGTTTACATAAAGCACATTCTCTAAAGCTTATGACATCAAGCTGAAACTGAGATCTGTATTTTCCTGAGGCACATGTGGACACAAACACACATGGGGCAGCTGTTGACCAGCATAGCCAGCAGGAAGTACCGGATTAGTTGTGCGAGCCGGAGCTGCGATAACTGTTGTCGTGTCATCAGAACAGCTATTGATCCAGCCGATTAGCTCTGAAACAGCCGCTTTACGATGCGCTTGTGTGTGTGTGTGTGTGTGTGTGTGTGTGGCACTCAATAAAGCCATTGTCCTGGTCACTCCCTCGACTTGCCATTATGGCCCTGGTCCTCTCTGGGTCAGCAGGGTTTAAAGGGGCATCGGGCATATTCTCTGTGTTATAGGGATGGGCCTTTTAACAGTTTTTGCTATTAGAATATCTGAACCGGGAGCCAGTGGTTTTCAAGTAGCCCAATGAGAATTGATTAAAAAACGAAAACATGGCATGTTATAAATTTTATTTAGTGCAGCTAGGTGGACCATACCTCATCACTGGGTTGTATTTTAGGTTTATGTGATTTAACATACTATTAGTTGACCTACAGAATGATAACAGTGCAAATTGTCATCTGAAGTTTCATTCCAAAGTGCTATATATCCAGCATTTTGAAAAGAAAAACAGCTGGCATGATATTTCTCTAATAAAAAGTGGAATTATTCACAATACAGCATTGATATTTGCATTCACAATAATGTATATGGTAAAAAAGACAATTCCTGAAAGTGGTCTATAATGTATTCTGGAACAAGACATTTCATATATTGAAATATTTAAGTTTATTGGACCGAAGACATCAGCTTACATTCTCTGCGATTCTTCACACGTTCAGTGAAAACGTATTTAAAAACTGCAACATGTACAAAACGTAATATTTTATACTAATCTGAATATTTGTTTAAGTAAATGAATACTAAGATGAGTTTTAATGTCCATGTATTCAAATAACCACGCCCAGTAGCCACAGTGGTGTGATCACTGACCCCAAACCACAGTCTAACCCACATCATCCACCAGAGACCCCTGGGAACACCACAGTCAGTTAATCTTCTCCTGGGCCCCACAATTAGGCCGAGAGGACCAGGGCTTGACCTAACGTTCACAGGCGCTGTGTGAAGGAGCCAATGAAGCCATCTCTCTTTTATAGGACTGTCTTGAGTTTTTGTGTATCCATTAACATGAATAAGTGCTTATTAGTCAATTATATCTGCTTGGGACAGAGGACACGTGCATGGAGTGGATTAGTATGAAAAGGGTGGAATTTTCAAGAATGAAGAGAATTTTTCTCCCAATTAGGAGATTTATAGCTTGTGTTTCTCAGCTGAATTTGGCCGTGTCAAAGATCAAATATGTGTCCACAATGACTGTCACATGAGAAGATTAACGTCATAGAGCCAATGGCATGTTTCACACCTGGTCTTGAATTACTCAAGCACACGCACACTTTTTTGTCATGAGTACTGAACTGAGGACACCTGGTAAACAGACAACTCTAGCTATAAAACAGAACAACACGGGTGGGGGTTGGGCTCCGAGGTATTTGTCTAGGTAAATGTAACATGGTATACAGACAAATAATCAAGCGAAAATGCCGTAATGAATAAGGGAAAAATAAAATTAAATAGAATAAAATATAGAAATGGTTCTATGTAATAGTTCTATGTAGCAATTTCTTAGACAAAATATTATAAAATGAGCCAAATGATAAGTAAGAGCAAAAGATGAATATGTGAATATGTACGTATGTTCACCATTTGACGAGATGTATAATGCAGTGATTACACTATATTACAGAGATATATGAGCAAACAAAGGCTTAATTAAGTGGTATGTGTTGATCTATGTCTTATTTAGTGTCTGTCAGAGCCACTGAGTGACTGATGAGAGCGAACCAATCGTTTAGAGAGACGACACTGGTCCAGTGGAGAGAGAAACTAGTCCTGGGCTTTAGTCTGGACAGAATGTTACCTATGTACTTTTACACATTGCACACAAATACATGTTTGTATTACCATATTTGTGACACTATTCACTCGTGTAAAACTGCAGCTAAGTAATGCTGTGTCTGCACTGAAATGTAACCATATTTCTTCATTATTCCTCTGTTTCAGCTAAGGGTGGGCAATATGACCGGTTTGTACACATAATTGCAAACTTTGTTTTGCATATTAAGTAATATACAATTCAATTTGTTATTTTAAATTTCAGTCAAAGCAACTTTAGTTGTTCTTTCGTCAGCAGGTGAAGTGTTTGGAAACAGGGGTGGGCAATATGGTGATATTTATTATTTCCTGAGCATATCTTGGATATTCTGGAAGAGCAGGACATTGAGGCAGTGCTGGGCTACTGCGCAATTTTATTCATTTTTCTGAGTCTGTAAGCCTTTATGTAATACTTGTCTGTAATGCTAATCCAGATAGGTGTAGAGCCAATTTCTAAATTTTATAAATGTTTATGTATCTGTGTCAGCACCTATAGTCATAAAAAATATCAGTAGAATTTATCCCATATCAGTGCATCCTTATTTATTTAATTTTCAATGTGGCACTACCAGTGCCTTTTCATCTTTTCTGACTCTTTAAATCTTACAAAAAATGAAATATGGTGATGCATATTCTGAAACTGTCTTGAAGTATTGTAATGTTATATTTTTACTATATCACAACTGTTTGTTTCTGCCTCCATATGCTTACTGCAGTTTGTATTGGGGCCATAGTGGGTTCATAAGTGCATACGCAACAGAGACGGTGTCAGTGTTTCTGTAGAAATCAGCTGCTGTTAGAATGCCATGCAGATTGCTCTTGTGATTTGTTATAGAAGAGCTTGATGATGCCCTGGGCATTTACAGGCTATAGATAAAGGTCATTTGAATAATGTTGATAAGGGGGGAGTCAAGAGGGACTGTGCTTTGGTGTAATTTGTAAGGCCAAACTAGTTGTATACAATACAGAGAGAGAGAAGGAGAGACAGAGAGAGAGAGAGGCTGCAACCTGTTGCAGAGCTCACACACATGCATGGCCGCCAACATTGCTGGAGAGGAACAGATGTGTGTGCATTGTCAGTGTGTGTGTGTGGACTGACAGGCACCAGGTGCAGCCTTTGTTTTCCTCGCCTTTGTCTCTCTCTCCCTCTCTCACTCTCTTCCTCTCTCCCTCTCTCTCTCCCCCTTCCCTCCCTCCCTCCTTCTGCTGGGACACAGGTGACTGTTGGAGGCTCCAGCTGCCAGCATGCTGCCCCATTAGGTCCATATGGTAGCAATGCAGGAGAAAGGGGGGGATGGGCAGAACACACTCACTCTCCTAAAGAAGTGATAGCTTAACCCCTTTGTATCAGTGGCTCCAGGCTCTGTTTTGAA
>JAILXH010069905.1:2809-25426 GCA_023558415.1 Piaractus mesopotamicus | reverse complement strand
TCTCTCTCTCTCTCTCTCTCTCTCTCTCTCTCTCTGGCTCATGGCCCAGAGATTGAGTGACATTAAGGCTGTGTTGCTCTCTTCACACTTATCATGCTCTCAGCCTATCTTCTTGCTGCTGATTGAATGACACTTGACCTCCAGTCATGGACAATCAACACAGCATTACCAGCCTTAGCCCTGTATAGAGGTCTGCACTCTGGAATATTATCCACCCTTGGCTCCGTGTATACATCTACCATCCAGCACTCAAGTGTCCTCAAGCTTACAGTTGATGATTCTAAAGTCACGGGAACACAACTCAAATCTGCTTAAATGCATACACTCCAATCCATGAATGAATGAATTAATGAACAGGGCCATGGGTCAGTAACCATACTACCAATGGGAAGCTATGAGCAATGTTCCAGAGTGATCTTTTAAAAGAGTTTTACATATTTTATTCCAGGACTCTGACTAAACTTCCTAGTGATGGAGTAGGTTTGGGGAGGCCTTCTACACTGGCGAGCCTCAGAGACAAAGGCATGCGTAATATCTCCAAAACTGGTATGTAAACCTAAAAACGTAGCTATATATGACATTTACATATGCATTTAAAGGAAGATGAATATCTAGATAAGTTTTTTGCACAGTCTTCCAACATTTTAAGGACTGGGAATGTGACTTTGGAAATTACATATTCTGCTTGTATCACTAAAGTTTCAGTGGGCACAGTGTAAATTAGTATTACACCCTGAAAAACATTTGTAATTTTCAATTAAAAAAGTAATTAACCTTTAAAGTTCAATTCAAAATTGTAAGGCCGCCAGGTCACTTTTTACAATGTAGTGTCTCAGTGGCATGTTGTTCAGACTTCCTTTAACAATGGCAGCAGTCATAGTGGATAGAGGGAGGCACAGACTTTGAATATGGACTGAAAGAATATTCACTAATCAGCCATAACGTTAAAATCACTTCCTAATTTCTACACTCATTATCAATATTATCAGCTCCACTTACCGTATAGGTATACTTTGTAGGTCTACAAGTACAGACTGTAGTCCATCTGCTTCTCTGCATACTTGGTTAGCCCCCTTTCACCCTGTTCTTCAATAGTCAGGACCACCACAGAGCAGGTATAATATGGTGGTGGATCATTCTCAGCACTGCAGTGACAGTGACATGGTGGTGTCTTAGTGTGTTGTGCTGGTCTGAGTGGATCAGACACAGCGGTGCTGCTGGAGTTTTTAAACACCTCAGTGTCAGTGCTGGACTGAGAGTAGTCCACCAACCAAAAATATCCAGCCAACAGCATCCTGTGGGCAGCGTCCTGTGACCACTGATGAGGGACTAGAGAATGATTAACACAAACTGTGCAGCAACAGATGAGCTACTGTTTCTGACTTTAAATCTACATGGTGGAATAACAAGGTAGGCATGTCTAATAGAGTGGACAGTGAGTGGACACAGTGTTTAAAAACTCCAGCAGCACTGCTGTGTCTGATCAACTCGACCAGCGCAACACACACTAACACACCACCACCACATCAGTGTTACTGCAGTGCTGAGAATGATCCACCACCCAAATAATACTTTCTCTGTGGTGGTCCTGTGGGGGTCATGATCATTGAAGAACAGAGTAAAAGGGGGCTAACAAAGTATGCAGAGAAACAGATGGAGTACAGTCTGTAATTGCAGAACTACAGAGTTCACCTATATGGTAAGTGGAGCTGATAAAATGAAGTGTAGAAACAAAGAGATGGTGTTAATGTTATGACTGACTGGTATTTGCTAACACAGTAACACTATTTCACCTCTCAGAGCATCTCCAGAGTTCACCTAGTGACTTTTATGGCTTTAACTTCCCCACATTATTATTTCCTAAATTCAATTTTTTGAGCTGCGGTAAAGTTACTCCCTGTAGAACATTTCAGTGGAAATGACTTCATTTAATAACAAAATCTCTTTATCTCTGAGCTTGCGTTTTCCATTTTGACTCCAGCCTGTTGACTATTTTACTGTGCCCTGACTATAAGCAAACACTGAAAAAGATGTTGTAAAAATTGCTTTAAAGTTTCAAATGCCTACATTGGCTCAACATGAATGAAACGTTACTTCAGCATAATTATTATGTGTAGGTACCTAATTTAACTTACTAAACTTAAGCTGATGTTGATATTTTGTTTGTGTGGAACCGATGTACACATTTGAATCATATAAATTCAACAACCTTCATTCCCCCAGTGTAGCTGGTGCATTGTTTGTGTTACAGCCTTAGAAAAGTGTTTGGTAATAACATAATATTGATATGTTGTGTGCGTATACTGCAGCCACATCAAGGAGCATTTCGTGCTGTGCATTCTCACCAATGTAAATTTGGCCCTCTAGCCAGGTTTCCATCTTGCTGTCAAATTTAATTCAAGCAAATAACTGAAATGCTGCAAAATAAGCTTGAGACTAAGGCTGAGTTTCCATCAACTCTACAAGAGAAGAAAACTATTTAAATACTGTCTGTAAAAACACTTCTGAGAAATATAGATCACGTTCACAGAGACATTTTTGATGTTCTCATGGTGCAACTTTGATGAAACTTCTTGTTAGCTTGTGAATAATTGCATGTCTGTTTACTGTCTAATATCAGTTTATCGTTGATTTCTCTCTTTGCCTTCGGTCCTGTTTCAAGGCCACAGCTACTATTCCATTTGCATTTACATATTTATTTGTCAAATAGGTTTCCATCATAGTTTATCAATTTTTTTATCAGCAAAAAAGTTTAGCCACCTCAAACCTTTATGCAAATTGGCATACACACTCAAAAACCTTCATTAATGTAATTCAATTATGAAATATACTTTCACTAATGTTTGTCCACTTTACATAAACAAAATTATTCAACATAAATATTAGCTTATAAGTCAAAAACCCTGAAGGTTAGGGTTAGGGTTGTTGTCACCACAAAGCCTTTTTTTATTCAGAATGTCCAAATATGCATAAAAATACACAAATTGAAATCTAGCCTCTCTCTTAATACTGAGCAGCCCCTACATTGAAGTTTTTGTATTTTTCCCAAAAAATACAGTGTGCCATATCCCTTGTCTCCAAGATTACAGCACCCACTGGCCTAGAGTATGTGTGTTTTGTCAGCTGCCCCTTACAAAAATCTTTTGAGAACCTTGGTGAATAAATAAAGAGCTTACAAAAAAACAAAACAATATAAAAAAATAAAAGATCTGTGGCTTGAGGCAAAGAACATCCAAGGGCATGTTCAGGGATGACTGTTCTCGGTAAGAAAGCAAATGCCCACTGGCTGCCCTGGGACTGACAGCATCAACAGGTGCAGTATTGTCTTAGGCAGGTGAACAACAACAAGGTATCTGCCAATGTTGTATCTCAGGGCACCAACGCACTCAGCTCACTCTCAGTAATTCAGAAATGTTGAGGAACTCACTCGGCGTAGTAACTCTGCCTACCACAGGTAGAAAAAATGCAAAGAAAAAACGGCCATTTTCACACTACACTGGGTCCAGACAGCACTGACCATCAACCATGAGCTCGAGCTTAACAGATTTCTTTGAGGCGTGTGAGTCAGTGAAGCAGGTTGACAGCTTCTGCACTTTTTTCGTTTGGGGAAGGACAACAAGGACAGTAATGATGAACAAAAACATCTGGAACCTCAGACTGACTGATTTTTCTCACATGTCAAAGCAGAGGTGTAAATCTCTATCGTCTGAAAGTTCAGTTCGGTTCTAATTCTTTAGGAATTGATGTGCATTGTGAATTCATTGCATTGTAAAAAAGATTTGATTACATTATTTAAACTGTTTTTAAAAAATGTGAATAGAAGAACTATTTACAGAACAGTGGACTATAGATATTAGCAATAATGCACTTTTTTTTTACTTTTATGTTTAGACACCTCTTTTGAATAATGAATCCAGCTACTTTAAGGTGCATCTAAGGCTGTGAAGCAATGCATCTGTGCTCTCTGGAGTGATGGAGCTCCATCCAATATCTTTGGGAATAAGTTTAAGTGATGTTTGTGATTTATCCAACATCAGTACCTGACCTCACTAATACAGTGTTCCAATATGTGTGCAAGGCCCTCCAGAAGAACAGAGGCTTTTACTGCAGCAAAGGAGGGACAAACTTCTATTAATACCCTCAATTTCAGGACAAACACTGAATGAGCAGGTGTCTAAAAGCCTTTGGACACACAATGTACCTTGAAGATTTTATTTTGGCTCAAAAAATGAAACACTTTATGCAGTATTATTATAATCGATTTAAATTGAATCTAACATTCCAAAATTGATACATCTGAATTTCTACTTTTAGATTGATGTGTCACGAAGCATCAGCGCATTTTGGCACCCTTATGTCGAGTGGCCTAGCGGTAGGAGTCAGCCAGATTGAGTGTTCAGCTCCTAAGACTGACTTGATATACCTTGTTGTGCCCTTATGCAAGGCACTCAACCCTCCACTCAAATGACCAATTTCTCTTGCAGAAAAAATAATAATGTCCAATCTACCAGGCACTGGTAAAGGTCAGCAGGCTTAGACAACAGCTCATACTTTCCGTATGAACAGTCTTCAATGATTTCCTTACTGGCTTGTCAACTACATTCCCAAAATAAAGATTCTGAAATGGTGGTTGCAAGGCTTCCAAAATGTATTTTAACCCCTTAAATGGCCAGGGCCCACCAGCAGGCCCAAAGTTTTATTACACACTATATAACTATTACTATATTTTCTATAACCTAAGAATAGTTCAGCCGGTTTGCATTGAAGTCCTTTCAGTTACTGAATAATAAGCCGTAGTATGTAATAAGTCTGGGATTTAGGGGGTTAAGTTGGGGTTGCTGAAATTTTAAGGAGCACACATGTGACATACACAGTGAGGTCATGTAAAATCATTAACCTCTTTTTTCCATTAGAATTTTTGGGATAATATGTATCAAACAGTATAAAATGCGGTGAGAGCCTCAGTCAATCACTGAAATGTGGCATGGTGACCAATTGTGTCTCATTCATAGTCAAGTTGAACACTGAGATTTAACACTCGAACACACACTGAGTGGGAGATATAATAGATGAAAACCAGTAAGTGTGATATTGTTGCAGTAGATGAATTATTTAAGAATTAAAACAACACAGAAGCACCAAACTGGCTAAAACTCTGAGTATACTTTTCCTCAGGGCAAATAAAGTTGTGTGTTAGTGATGCCCCAAAGTGGTTAACAGTTGGCCAGGGAAGCAAGTTGGCTCACTGTAATGCAGCACTAACTTAAACAGTGCATGTTTACTGCAGCTTTAGAAAATATATAAATAAAACATAAAAAAAAAAACTCCACCTTAAAACAAGCGCAAGTAGGTCTATTTTAAATATTCAGTGATTTATTTTTTTTTTTTATGTTTAAACAATTGCAGCAAAACGGTCCTAAAAATCTGGGGAAGCTGTAGCCTCTTCAGTACCCCCACTTTCCACATCCCTTGGTTGTGGGCTCGGATGCATGATTCTAGGAAAAACCGTATTCGCATTCACTATAATCCAGTTATAGGTCACTCAGGGAACCTAAAGTGGTTCTTCTAGGGCATCACTCCATTTCTGAACCCTTCCTGACACCTTTATTTTTAAGAGTGTATGATTTCAGTTGGTTTTCCATGAGTCAACAGGTCTGTGTGTGCCCTGTAGAATTCTATTCTTAAAGTGGATGCCAGATGTCCACTGTGTCCAGTGGCGGTGCAATGATTTGTCCAGAACTGACAAACATTCACCAATCATTCTAGCACTCTCGGGCAGACGATATCAGATGAGCTAGTCGGTAAGTGTCTGCTTTAAGATTGATTGCTGGAGATGAACCACTGCTCCGCAGCACTGGGGGAAGTGGACTGGGCCGATTTATCTTGCATCAATCACAGGGGCATGGGAGAAAAAATGAGCAGGGAGGGGCAGCCTAGATCTTTATCTATCATGATAGGGGGCATTACAGAGGACAAAGCGTCATTCATCCACTCATGAGATGACTGTTCAAGCTGCTGAAACACTCACGAATTCCCTCAAAAACACAGCATCAATACAGCAAAATACAATACGATGAAGTGTACCAATGTCGAATAAATAATTGCATGTATTATTAATTTACAGCATTGCCATAATTTGTGGTAGGATTCTAAGCAACATAACGGTCAAAGATGATTCCACAATATAATAGTTTTTTTATAATAATAATAGTAGTAGTTGCATTAATTAATTAACTTGCATTAATATAGAATATAGTTGAAGTGTGCCATCATATGTGCGTGCATTGTATAATGGTATGGAACATGGCTCAGCCAATCAGATTTTAGAACTGGAACTATCTGCTCTACATCTTTACATTTACAAAAGATCAATGCAGGCGCTGGACTGTCCTTGTACTATGGCCTTGTAATGGGCCTGTATAAGTGTTTCTGTCCTTGCATTGATCTTTCATTACAGTAACCTTCAAGTGACCTGGTAAAGAGTGGATGGAACATAGCACGGCATGTCCTTAACAATTAGTGAAGGGCCTATTTTTCAAAGTGTGCTTGTGTTCACTCCCTTAAGTGAAGAAACGCTCCTCCGCTCTCTCCTCAGAATGATACAATGGCACTTGGGCAAGGTCACTTCAAACCAGCAAGAACACAACCTGTGAATGGTTATTCTCTTGCAGCATATATGAGCACTGATGTACATGCTTGCGTCTTGATGTTGCTCCCTGTAGCTGAACACTGTATTTTTGTGCTCGGAGTGATTAGTCATTGATCCTATCTAGTCTGCAATTTCAAGTCATAATAACACCTGAATGTCATGCAACCAAACTTCATTTCAGAATTGTCAGTTGACTGTAATAGCTTCAAACGTCATTGAAGTCGTCATATGATGCCATCATGTGACGCTTTAACTAGTTAGCGTTTAGGTGACACTATTATTGAATAAGGCTTGTAAAACCAAAATGTTAGTCCAAAATGTTGGACTAAACTGCACAAGTTGCACGAGTTCTTCACAGCAATACTACAGAAGAACCTATTTTGGTTTCCTAAAGAAGCTTTAAAGGATTTTTTTTCTTTTACAAAAATGGTAACTGAAAACACTCGATTGAAAACTTTGTTAGGGAACCAGCATTGAATTTTTCTAAATTTCTGCATAATTCAATCATTAGGATAAACAAAATCACTCAGAGTGGTTTGATGTGAAATGTGCTGTTCTTTACAAACTCACAGAATCATTCACAGTGGTGATGAACGGAAGCAGACATCTAAAGCATTTAATGTCTCTTAAGGTACATTATTGGAAGCTATTACATGAAACACTTATGCATACAATGCCTGACACCTGAGAAATTGTTTTACGAGAGTTGAGAAGGTTTTGGCCTAAAACATACTTTTTAACATATGATAATGGTGAGGAGGCACATGCAGGGCATTGTAGAGCAAAAAAAAATCACATTTTAATGTTTTTTGCGGCATGTTATTACTGTGTTGCATAACCTCTTCTTTTAACAACACTCTCTAAGTGTTCGGAAACTGAGGAGACCAATTGCTGTGGTTTTAAAAGTGAAATGTTTTCTCATTCTTGCTTTACAGAGTATTTCAGCTGCTCAGCAGTTCAATGTCTCCTTTGTCATATAGTTGAGCAGTGATCTCTTTTACTGCAGAAACATGCTGTTGTGAAACATGCAGAGTGTGGTTTGGCATCGTCCCTGTAAAAGACGTCGTCTGAATGGCAGGATATGTTGTTCAAAAACCTGTATATATCATTCTGCATTAATGGTACTTTCACAAATGTGCAAAACTCTGGATTCTCTGAATCTTTAATGACAATATACTGTAGATGATTAAATATCCAAGTTCTTTGGTATTTTACATTGAGAAACATTATTCTTGAATTCTTGCACTATTTGCCTCTGCAGTCTTTCAGAGTGGTGAACCCCTCCTCCTCTTTACTTCTGAAAGACTCAGCCTCTCTGAGATGCTCTTTTTATATCCAAATATGTAACTGACCTGTTGCAAATTAACCTAATTAGTTGTGAGATGCTCCACCAGGTGATTTTTATAGCATTACACAACTTTACCAGTATTTGTTGACCCTGTTCCAACTTTTTGGAATGTGCTGCTGGCATCAAACTCAAAACTGACAAATATTTTTTCAAAAAACAATAAAATTGATCAGTTTCAGCATTTGATATGTTGTCTTTGTACTATTTTCAATTAAATATTTAAATGATTTGCACATCACTGCATTCTGTTTTTATTTAGATTTTGCACACTGTCCCAACTTTTTTGGGTGTGGGGTTGTATATAAAACTCAGAAGATACCTGTCAATTCCTTTTTAGTCATTTTAGACAGTAAACAAAATGGCTGTATTTGTGGGGTAGACACTGTGACCCTTAGTTCTTATCACCACCACTGGAAAGAAACCGTAGTTTGGTTTCTTGGGGATGCACAATTGGAAACGGGCCAAGATCAGAATCAGCAGATTTTTGCTCATAACACGAAATTCGCAAATGAGCAATTTATTGTTTTTATTTTGGCAATCTGGGTTCTAATTTTATGATTTAAATAATGTGAGGCAGGTGAAGGCACTCACGCTGGATTTGAATGCTGCTGCTACACTTGTACTAAAATGTAGTAACATAATTATGCATGACTCATTCTGCTAAACAGCCAGTTGCCTCTAACTTTCAGTGCTTTTTAAATAGGCGACTGATTTCTCATCAAACCAGTCTGAATGACTTTCTCTCAGTCTCAACCATGGAATTCTTCAGAAATTTAGAAAAATTGGTGATATTTCCCTTCACAAGTGTAGGCTTAATCAGGATCTGGGAATCTGGCCCAAGGTGTGCTTCTCATCATTATGACTTTGTTGAGTAAGCCACTCTGAATGGCAGTAAATGAAAATCTGCGTTTATGTGACCTGCCAGCTGATTTACATTAAAATAATATGCAATTTTCTTTAGATTACACTTCAGAATATTGCTCTTATATCTAGACAGACAGAATTGCTTTTTTATATGGACAGAGAGAATGACATAAATAATGTAATGGTGTTAAAGCTGGGAGCAGGACAGTAGACCCCCAGGGAGAAGAGACTACATTATAGGTAGCACAGGAGGGCAGGCATCAAATAAGTGAGTCACGCTGGATCCTTCTTCCATAAATGCGTGCTTGATATATCACTCTATCAATGGTGCAGTGAAATAACGCAGGACAATTATTTTTGGACCTACCCTGAAAGCAAAATCAATGACATCTACTGATATACATCAGCCGAGAAAGAATAAAGAGGGCTAGAGAGAGAAAGCGAGAGAAGCAAAAAGCAAATGTCTGTCATTCATGCATCACTGATCGTGACAGAAAGCTGCATGGTATCCATCTCTCGTGCTCTCTGTCTTTCTCTCACTCTGCTTCTGATTTATTGCTCGGGTAATTGCTGTAATAATGGCAAAAGCCAGGTGAATGAGAAGAAAGAGTGAATGAGCGAGAGATTTATATCGAGCTGAGAGCCATAAATATTTAACAACTAACAACGAAACACCTTTATTTATGACTCCTGAATTAACAGAGGAGCCAGTTAAAAGTTTGCTGTGTTTGACGTGATGATGTGTAGGTCAAGGTCAAGGTAACACTACTGTTCTGCTAATCACGTAGTTCATTCTTCTATCAATCCGCTGATCAGAAAAAACATTTAGCCAACAGGATGGCTAAAGCTTTGATTGATTCTAAACTGCCTTAAAGGTCATTTACAGCCAATTGTCAGCCCTCTGTAATTTCAATCATTTCTCACCATTAGGTCAAAATAACAACACTGATTTCATGTCACGCCTTTTAGATGGTGACCACTAAATCAATAACTAACCTATTTTGGGCCGCAGGAAAAAAGGGCCATCTCTTCAGCTGTAGAATCTGCTCATAAGAACAGAACTTGTGCTTCCCAACTGACGAATGCACCTCTGAAGGCTATGCTTGGATTTCTTTAGCTATCCTAAAACTCTTATAGAAAATAAAAGAAGATTTTTAATATTTTAAACAAAGTCAATCAGCGGTTTGATGTGAAATGCTCTATTCTGGAAACTTACTGAGTCAGATTTGTTCACAGTGGTGGTGATAGGAACCAGATGTCCAAAGTGTTTAGCACCTCTAAAAGCTCCCTTACAGTAAGTTATTTAATTAAATGGTTACAGTAATTTTAAGATAAGGTTTTGGTCTGAAACATATTTCTTAAAATCCATTCATGGCGGAGAGGTACAAAAGAAACCTAAAGAAACCTCACCACTAGTTTACTGTTATCACTATGACATGGAAAAGGTTTAGTAGTCGTTTTGGACAATAAATAAATTGGCTGTGTTGTTGACATGGTGACCCTGGTTCCTATTACCACCACTGTAAAAAAAAGTCTGTAAGTTCCTCTATCTATGCACCATCTTGCATCAAATGACCCTGATTGACTTTGTTAAAAAATCTTAAAGATTGAAGACCACTACTGGTTCCCTAAAGAAGGGATGGTTCATCAAAGAACTATTTTTGTGAACGTGATGTGCAAGTACGAAGAACCTTTTTTAAACTTTAAAGAGCTTCTACATCATGTAAATCAGGGGTGTCCAAGCCTGATCCTGGTGAACTACCACCCTGGAGAATTTAATTGTTCCTTACGGCTTTGAATAATTGGATCAGGCATGTTAGATGGGTGGTAGATGAACAGGACTTGGGTACCCCTGATGTACAGGTTCTGTATCAACTAAAGCTTTTTCTAGAACTGTACATCCAAGCCAAGGACCGTTTAGGAACTTCATGATTTATCCGACTCTGGTGGTAAAGAGATTTTTTTGTGAATGGTGTTGAAATTGCTCACAGAGTTTCAAAACAACACATGACACGGTAATCTTTTCCAGTCTAGCCATCGCTTAGCTAAAGTGGCCTTGAAAGCTTTTCAACCGAGCACGTGAGGCTTTGCTGTCACATACACACGAAGTGCAGCTATTGCTAGGCTAATAATAAAGTCTCAAAGCCATAGCTAACCTTGGGTCGAGCTTCAGCATAGGTTTCTATTCGTCACGCAGTACCAAAGCAGAGTGAAATGCTTTCTTTTCTTTCTCACCTTCCTTTTTGTGTGTTCTTTTTGTCTCCAAACAGCCAGAAGGAGCAGAAGATTCACTGGAAACTTTCTGTCACAAGTTGTCTTTGCAAGGCTATGGTGAGAGTTAACGGCTTTGGATCCTCCTACGTGGAGTCAAGGCCATTTTTACCGCTCTCCTCACACCTCTCGACTTTTCTGATCTTTATTGCTCAGCTCAGAGCTCACTAGCAGCCTGCAGGGTCTTTGTAAGGCGGAACAACTCATCCGGGTCGAACTTTTCTTCCCCCCGTTATTTCTACCCAGTGACAATGAAGACCCAGCGGGGGAGCAGCTGAAGAGGTGCTAGACTTAAAATGGAGGGAGAAAAGAGAAAGAAGGAGGGACGAAGAGGACAAGGGGAAGAGAGATTTATGAAAAAATCTATCTTGGCTGCTCTTATTTGTCATCATTTTGGTAGCTGCGAAAAATAGATCGTCTCTTCACTCCCAGATCACTCTGTCTAAACCATATCCTTGGATCATCCACTCCAGTTTGCAGCTAAATTATGTATCCATATCTATCCATCCTTCCATACTTCCTATCCATCCATCTGTCCATCCATTCATCCATCCACCCTCCTCTTCAGTCAGCCTGCCTTCAGATGCACTCATCCACTAAGTGCTCTGTTAAATGTTCGGGCTGTCAAAGTTAGCTTGTTAATAATGCATTAATAATGTGTTAATAATGCGTTAATAATAAATCAATAATGCATTAACTGTGCATTAAGGCGATAAATAATTAAATGATCATTTTTGTAAAGTCTTTAACGCATTTTCCTAGTTTGCTCTATCAAACCATCTGGAGCACTACAGTGTGAAGCCAGGCTGCTTCTGTGCCGTATGCTGCCCTGATAGAACCCACAACTGTAGCCCTCTCATTCAGATATATCATTTCAATGGCTTTTAAAGAGATGCCTTCAGCACCTTTGGCAGGCTTTGAAGACCTTTGGGCAAATCAAACAAAGCAATGGCAAAGCAGAAAGTTACAGTTCCCCTCGAGAGCTTCCACTGTAGCAATAATCTACGAGATGTGTGAACTAGAAGGAGAGTGAGAAATACATCCTGATGTTCAAATGTGTAGCTGAGTCAATGGAACAATGACTCAAGCAGATGTAAAAGTAGATACCAAAAACAATTGGAGTAGGAGTAAATAAAGTGGCAAGTCAAAAACCTCTGAGTACTGAGTTCTACTATCAACTATCAACATATGACAGAAGTTTGTTCAGCTCTATTCTTCTCTTTTTGCAATCATTTTGGTCTATAAAATTATGCATCTTGAAAGTAAGAGGTGTGTTGTGAGCGACAATAAAGCCTAACAGAATGAAAGTAATCTCAAAAAATAGAATTAGAAACTAAATGTGACTTAGAACTGAGTAAAGAGTAGATTTCATTACCCATATATGACAAATCAGCATTGCGTTATAACAACATCGAGCTACCAAAAAGGTTTTTTGGAGAGATGAACAGGGGTGTCCAGTCTTATCTGCAAAGGGCCGGTGTGGCCACAGGTTTTCACTCCAACAAAGCAGAAGATCACCTGATGAAAACTGACTAAGACCGACTGATTAAACAAGTACAGTCAGGTGTGATTCAGCTTGTTTGGAGTAAAAAACTGTTTGTGTTGTGTATTTTGTAGCACAGCCTTATCAGTTTAACAGGAATCAAGTTCATGATTTTATGTTTTCATGTCTTAGTTTATCAGTGTTCTCTCACTACAATCCCCAACATGCATTACACAAATACATCATATAACCAATGGGAATTTCTGCAGTGTCAATAAATTGTGACTGCTAGCCTAACCACTGATCTATAGGTAACTAAATACAACCAGGCTAGCAACCATTGGTGTGACACTAACCTCGGTCAAAAAAAAAAAAAAAAAAAAAAGTAGTTTTTTATTCAGCACAATTTTTTTTCAGAGTAAGTTGTTTACTCTTTCATTCAGAGAAAAGCAGCTAAACTGAGGTAAAGTATCAAGAAGGAATCTAGATAAAATTTAACTTTTAGTTTGTTTTGTTCCTCATCTGATGAGTCGTTTCTATGGTTTGAGTAATCCAGTCTCTCTTTTGAAATGATGATATGAAGATGCTTACTATAGGTATGATTGTAGTAACAGCAGTAACATTAGCTATCTGTCTTCTTACAAAAGTTACTCTCTCACTTTTAATATACATCATCAGAAGGGGGTTTTCTTATTCTTTAAATCTGAAAATCTAACTCTGAGATTACTGCAGAATCACTGCGAGAGGCAAGTAGGCACGTACACAACATATGTAGTGATGGTTAAATGTTTTATTCTGGCCAGAGTGTCCCTTTAAGGCAGGGGTGTCAAATTCAACCACTAAAGGGGCCATATTACAAAAAATTCAACAAATCTGTGGGCCAGAGAATTTTTTTTAAATTTCATTTTTAATAGATGTTGTGCTACAACCCGAACTGGCCATTGTGTATTCAAAATATGCAAAAATTTCAGCAGTAAAATAAAGGGAATTATAGTAGACCTTGAAATATTACATGAATCTAAATGTTCCCAGGAGCTCAGTCTTTTAAACATAATTATTTGCTTGAACTAGACACCTGGCATCCTTGAGAACTGTCTAGAATTGAAGTGTAACCATTGTACCGTAGACTGTTGTTGCGCTGCGCACATTACGTTGCAGTGCATGCTGGGAACTGTAGTGCAGCACACTATGAAACAGACCAATATTAACAGAAAATTAAAATACTTTTGCAGGCTGGATAGGATTGTGTTTGAGGGCCTGATCTGGCCGCAGGCCTTGTGTTTGACACACGAGCTTTAATGGAATACTCCAGCATTTTCCACCTTATGAGAAAACCCACTGACTCAAAACACACAGTAGAAAGCAGAAGTTAATAGGTAGGGTGTTTTGAGTTCATAAGTTTTCTGCTGTTTTCTGAAAACAGAGAAACTGATCTAAATATTATTGTCAATTATAAACCTCAGTACGCTACAGATGTGGCAGATAGAGATCCGGTTCAAAACTGCTAAAGTACTCCTTTAAAGAACAGTTCTTCAGGGAACTGAAGGTGGTTCTTCAATGACGCCACTCTAAAGAACTCTTTTGGCACCTTTACTTTTAAAAGAGCAGTTAGCTTAAGTAACTTTGAGTACTGCAGAGCTCCAGAACTCCTTTATCTCTCTCTTGTCTTCACGAGCAGGCAGTGTGTGTGAGGTGAACAGCCAGTGGAGCTCCTGTCAGCTGTCAATCAGAGGGCGTCTGTGAATCGAAATGTGACGGCAGTCCACGGCGGGAGAGAGAGAAGCTGTACAGGAGGCTTTTCTCTCATTGAACACCACTTCACCACCTGCTACGGCATGAATGCCAAGCAATGACCCTCATCTCAGCCAGTATATTCATCAGATATTATAATGACATGCAAATTGAGTGTTGAGCAGAATAATGAAAGACAAGCAATTAAAGGCAAACGAGAAAGTTAGCATGACTTTTTGCTCTTGTGCTTGACACCCAGGAGTGATTCGCTTTGTCAGCCTCTTTTTTTAATGCATCTCTTTTTGAAATGGCTATTAAGAAAGATGTAAAAACACAACAAAACACTGCCAGAGAGAGTTTTCCTTTTGATAATCTGCTTTCGCTTGCCTGTCAGAGACCCAGGACACGGCCCAAGAGAGAAAAGCAATTTGTATATTCATGTAAATTAACATGAATATGCAAAAGCACATGAGGTTCTAATTACTGGATTGTTCGAATTGTTTTTTTTAATATCAATTAAAATTTTGCTTGAAATTGTCCGCATAGGTTAGAAGACCTCTTGCAACTCGGATTCAGAGTGAGGTGCATACAGATTCATATGGAATGAAGGTTGTTTTCAGATTAATTCTTTTGGATTACTGAGGAGATGAAAGTCTGGGCTACCATTCATCTTCCACATTTTTGTGCGCCTGTCTGAAAATGAATATTTCACAAAAATTGATTCTGGGAGAGTTTAAGTGTTCTCCTCCCTCAGCCATCCCTCGTCTCTCTCTACCCATTGTACCTGCCAGGCCAGGCTGTGAGTATTTTGCTTTCTAGCTGTTCTAGGCTCACTACAGCTGGAGATCTACCTTCCTATGCCCAAAAAATTGGAAATATATCAGCATGACTGCAACACAACTCGAATACTGGATCAACCATCATACAAACATTCACACACAAACATCGACTGCACACACTCAATAATAAAGTATCCTGGCCATGGTTCTGGAGTTCTGCTGCGCTGCACATTTTAGAGTTTCTCCTGCCTCCAGCACACCTGATCCAACTAAAGAGCTAATTAACAAGCCCTTCCTGAGGTGAACTGGGAGTGGTAGAGCAGGGAAAACACAGTACACAGTGAGAACCACTGCCATACATCAACTACTTTTGGTTACCTGAAGAGCCTTTCAATTGATGGTTCTTTAAAACTGAACTAAATCTATTCAATGGAACTCAACTGTCATGCTCTGAATTCACACTGAATTCAGGTTGGAACTTATATTTGCTACATAATGTTTGCAGTTACCAGTCTAAAATGCTGCGATACTGAGCTAGACTTTGTGGCTACCTAAAGCTAGAAGTCTGCCACCCAACCTAGGCATGCTTGGGCCTGACAAAACATAGGCTTTTGGGCTGAGTTTGGGTAAATATTTCACATACAACATCAGGCTCAGGTCAGTTTTGTTTTCTAATGAATGATTTTTCGTACAGTAGATTTGTTTTTTGTTTTTTTAAAGGAATATGCCAGAAACCAAGCTGAACTATATAGCTAACTGAAACTAGAGGTCTGCTACTGGACTCCAGCCCAATAGTGGCTGACAAAACATAGGGTTTCAGGTTGAGTTTGGGCCAATTTTTCATGCGCAGCTCATGAATAGGTCACATGAAATACTCAGTACAGAATCATATGTAATTCTTCTATGGCACTGCTCTAAAGACCCTATTTGGCACATTTATTTATAACAGCACAGGAGGGTAATGACATGAGAGAGTTCATAACTTGCCAAGAAAGATACGCCACTGTTGTAGATTAGTGAAAGATAGTACAATGGTCTCCAGCTCTCTGACTTTGCCTCATAATTAGAGTGTCTAAAAGCCTCATGGCTATTGCACTGCACAGATGAGTGTTTTCCCATCTCTAAAACACCTGGTTCAACTCATGAAGAGTGTGGCACTTAGCTGCTGAGGAGAATCAGGTGTTTGAAACCAGTCCAGCTCAAGGTTACCTTCGGACAGCCCTGTTTTGTGGTGGATTTGATAGCTGAGCTAACAGTTCCCCTGGTCTCAGATATTGAGATAGTGGTGTGTATGGGTGCATTTATATACTTTTGTAAGTGCATTTAGTGATTTTAGTGAGTGCAGTTAATGAACAGTTTCTACCCACAGGCTTCTGAATAAGCTGTGAAGCTGTGGGTCCTTCCCCAGCTACCATTTTAAAGATGTATTATTATTAGATCATGTCACTGCTGTGGACAATGACACTTTAACACTGTCACTTTAAATAACAATAACAGTCACTTTAAAATGTATATTGTCTCTTTATTCTGTGTATATTCTGTGTATATTTTGTGTATTTAATTTATTTTTAGTTTGTTTTTCTTGTATTTTTATTTTTACTCATTTACTTTCTGTAGAGTGATTGTTTGAGCCTCACCACAAGCATTTCAATGCATAAATGTCCTGACATGTTGTACAAATAACAAATAAACTTGAAACTTTTAAAAATGTGTTTCTGTGTGGAACCCTGAGCATATAGTTCTTTCAAGCGATTCAGCACAGTGTCCCAAAGGGTAGTTTACAAACACTTTCCGAGCTGCTTGTACATCACCCAAGTTGTTCCTTGTAAGTTAATTGGATTCTACATCAAAAGTTCTCTAATAGGCTACAACTGCAAGGCTTTTGGTCAAATGAAAAAACTCTTGGGTCCTTAGGATAAAAAAGTCTCAGACCCTCATCTACAGCCATAAACACAGTTTAGCCTGTGCTTTAAAGAATTGAGACTATCACCATTTTAAATGATTATTACCTTTTTTACTTTCTACAAAGAATTTCATGTATCTGTGGAATGTATTTAACCCTTACAGATTAGCCCTTGATATGGAAAACCACGATAAATGCCTGATTTAAACATCCTGTGGGAAGCACTACAGATCTGAGTTCTGAAAACATAAAATATTACTGCATTTTGTACATTTTGGCTGAATAAAAGATGACAAACTGCTGCTAAGGAGCAGGACACCCCCTTCCTAAAATAAAACTTCAAAAAACTGACTACTGCCTTTTTTTCTGTAACCGTAACAAAATTCAGTTACCGTTTTTTGTATTCTGATTACATTAACACCATTACCTGTATTTTCTTACTATGGTAGTTACTGCAAACTTCAGCCATAGCAAAGCTTCAGGTGGCAAACCCAAAGTGGGAAGTTTCTGTGACATAAAGATAAATTGGCAGCACAGAAACTGGCAAAGCAATTAAATGGAGCCAACATTTTAGTAATGAGGACTACCCAGAAGCTGTGTGCCAGAAAAGGAAAGAATTTCTAGCAGCTAGGAGGATGACAAGAGGTCACATTGCCTACATGGAATTCAATATAACAAGCCCACTGCCAACTTCAAACTACACAGAAAGAAACAGAATTATATAACATATTAGTAAGCTTCCACATATGTGCAAAAATCCTCATCTTAATCAAAAACTATTGATCTATGTATCTTCAAAACCCATAAAAAGAGGCTCCAGAATCCAGAAAAACAAAGGTTCCAAATGGTTCCAAGTGATTTAAAACTCTTTGTCAGATGCCCCATAAGCTTCAGAGAATGCAACCAAGATATGTGGCTCAGGTGTACTTAATGTGAGACCTCCTGATACTGCCTTTTTTTAACATGTCTGACATCAAATATAAATCAATTAAATTAACTGTACTTTCTACTAAAGCCTCTTGAAATTATAACTGAAAATGAATATGGAAAAAAGTGCCAACTATGTTGGTGAGAAATTGTGTTATCAAAACAGGAAATAACAATGGAATGACATGAAAACAGCTTTGGAGAACACTGAATGACATTAAGAGAAGGAATCTTCATTCCATACATTCTTTCATGGAATAATGAGACATTTTGGTTTTGCAAATTACTTCAATAAATATTTGATAGGAAAATCGCTGTGAGGCAACGTGCCAACAATAGGTTGTGAAGCATCATGATGCTCAAGTGTAGATTTAGAAAGAGCTGTCATTTTACATTTAGTCAAATAATTTTACATGAGTAAAACATACATACATATATATATATATATACATATATAGATAGATAGATATAGATATAGATATAGATAGATAGATAGATAGATAGATAGAAAATTGTGTTGTCAGTCATAAATGATAAACCCTCAGGAGTTGGTAATATGCATGGTTTTTTTCATATCTTTAATCAGATTTTGATGGAAGATGGAAGCAAGAGTAGCTCATGTACCAAAAATGACCTGGGTTGAACTGTTTTTAATATGTTTGCTGCCATGCTTGGTATGTTGATTATTAAAGAATCGACTGCTTCCTGCTCAGCATACAAACAGAGCAAAACACACCAAGTGCACAGCTCTAGTTCGAATGACTGATGACTGTCTAAGAGAAAGAGATCGAGGGAGCATAATCTGAGCCATACTTCTCATTTTCATTGCTGCTTTTGATACCATAAAACAGAGTTTGCTACTTATAAAAACAACACTGTCCTGGTCCTGGAGTGTCTGTTGAGGCATGGTTTCAAAATGTGTAAGAGTGTTCTTTAATTAGACAGTTTCTAAGATGCACAGTGTGTTGTACTGCAGGAGTACTGTCTTATCTATTTCCTGTTTTCACCAATGATTTATCATAGCTAAACAGAATAACATTTAATTACCATCCACAACTCTCAACAATGTGATAACAGACCCAGTAACAAATACTGTCAAGTTCATACAAAATTGGTCCTTAGAAAAAGCTCTGAACATTTATGCTGGTGATTCTACCACAGATTCCCTCATAAATAATGATGGATTTGGAAAACAATTAAAAAAAAATAGTATTAGATACATCAAAAATGGAAAGTACAGTACTTTAAAGAAGTCACACCTTGAAACAAACATAGACTATAGTTATATAACTGTGGCTTTGCAACATCAGGATTGAACAATTGAATGAAAATAAGCTTCTTCAAAAGACTTTGGAGAGCAAATTCTCAGGGTCCAGGCATATTGACAAGGAGGCAGCACAAAAAATGAGAAGAGGCTTGGCTATTATTAAAAGACATAAATCATTTTTAACATCAAGATCTATTTTGTGAGCCACTGAGGCATTGGTGCCTCAGTGCCTGCCTACTGCCCTGCCATTTGGTTTAGTGCAGTGTAGAAAGATGTGAATATATTACAACTACTCCAAACAAAGAAGCACATCTTGTTTTGTAAAGCTCTAATTTTAAAAGGTTGTAATTCCAAACTTTTTTTCACCCCATGAAGCTAAAATAACAGCATATGTATAGAGCAAAAGTCAGAGACCACCCTTTCATTTCTTTTTTTTTCTTTTTACAGTTTTCAACTTATTCACACTCAACTTCAGAAAACAAAGCAGGAAACATATATTTAACAGAAGATTACACAAAAGCTTCCAACACTGTGTGTAATATCAAACCTACTAGTATTTAATTTGTCCACTCTCTACTTTTGTGTGTGCACCCCACTGCCACCTTCTTCCATCCTTCGAATCTTAAAACAGTTGTGTTCTCCTAACAAAAGGTTCTTCCAGAGGAGTCAATAATATTATGTTCCCTTTCAAAGAGACACTAATGTTCACACAAGACACAAGTGAAAAAACTGGGGGACTCCTAGTAAATGTGCAAGACCTGGAAGACCACCAAAACTGTCTCCATCAGATAAACAGTACTTTCATCATTAGGAGATGAAGAGCTTCACTCTTGTTGGCACTATATACATATGTAATATAAATTGGCTAATGTATTGATACTGTAGCCCTACTAAAAAACAACACTGTCTCAGGCAGAACCAAACATCCCTGGAGAAATCTAAGGAGAGACTGCAAAAGAGCAGAGAGACAATTGCTGGTATAACTAAGAAGGACAAAGCTGACAGTTCATCAGTATATTTACAAAATACAGTTTATTTTTCAAGCTTAATTGATGCTCACAAAAGATAATACAGAATTCCTCTTCTCCACTACAGACAGCTTGGTTAACTCCAACCCACATATCTCATTTGAATTTCTATCAACCACTAAATGTAATAAGTGTGCAGTATTCTTTAGTAACAACACTTAATTCTCACAGTGTTGGGTTGGCTACCTGAAGTCATTTCACAATCTAAATCTTCAACCTGCTCTCTGGAGCCTTTACCAGCTTCATTCTTTAAACAGGTTCTAAGCTCATTATCTGCTAATGTTCTTAATATAATTAATCAGTAACTGCAACAGGGAATCTTACCACAAAGTCTCAAAACTAAGATACTGCTCAAGAACAGAAATCTAAACTGTTTTAGCTGAACAACTACATACCCATTTCTAACCTTCCTGTTTTTGGAAAAGGTATGGATAAGGTAGTGTCCATCCAGCTAAACAAGTATCTTAACACAAACTATCTTAATGAAACATTTCAATCTGGCTTTAGGGCAGGTCACAGCACAGAAACAGCCCTGCTCAAGGTCTTAAATGATCCTAAAGTTAATAGAGATTTGGGCAATATCACTGTTCTGGTTCTCTCAGATCTAAGTGCTGCTTTTGGTCAAGTTGATCTACTTCACAGCCTGCTAAACTTGTTAGGCCTAGCAATGTCTTGAATGGTTCACATCATATCTGAGTGGGCGGGACTACTTTGTTGCATTGGGCAATTGTGCTTCTAAACTTCATGCAGTAATTTAAAAAAAATAACATTGCAGTCTCAGAAAAAAGGCACTAAACGGTCACTGGGTTGGCACCTCTCTTGTTACTGGGGTGGCACCCTCAAGGGTACGTCCTCAGTCCTTTTAGTTAGGAAACATGACTGTACTAAATTCCATTTTCTGAAGTTGTATTGATAACACACACCCTGGCTCAACTCCAGGTTTTTTATTTAATTGTTCTGTTTTAAAACATTACATGATGAAAATGTACAAATGTACTTTTACCCTAGGAAAAACTCATTTAATGTACACAGTTGGGCCTTAAAACTACTGTTGTACCTTTGAGGGTACATTCACATTGTTAACGATTACAAGTCCATCAGCTCTCTGTTTGACTGCACATGTGAATGTGGATATGATTTTTTACAACTAAACAAAGGTTCTTGTTATTGGAAATGATTTGAAAATTATTTTAGTGGTTTTTAATGTATTCACAGTCTTGCACCACTTAAGTTAAATCAACAATCAGATATGTTCCAACTCCGGCACTTTTTCACCTGGTAGCAACATGCTGGTAGTCCCTAAAACATGGCGCAGGAGTAGCGAGGCTGCATTGAGTCACTATGACACAAAGCTCTGTAATTCTCTTCCTCAGGGCCACTAAATCACTTAATACCTTCAAAAAGAATCTTAAAATATTTTTTTTTCAGATACGCTTTTCTATGTTTTACGTGGTTATTCTGTTTTTAAAAAAGTTAACCTGTACAATAACAGATAACAATGTTTACCTGTTTCTTATTTATTCTGAATGTCACTCTTGCTTTTAGTACTCTGTAAAGCACTTTGAACTGCTCTCTTATAGAAAAAGTGCTAAATAAATAAAGAATATTATTATTCTATTTGTGTGTTTTCCTCTTTGTTATTCTGTTGTGAATGTAAAGGTTTTCTCCTGTTTTTTTAATCTTTTTATTTACCTTTTGTAGTTGAATTTTGTATATTCTTTTGATCAGCAGATTTTATCTGTCCCCAGTAAAAATAGCTCATTTTGATCCTGCAGGAGCTGCTGCATTGTTGACACTGAGTAGTCCCGATAACAGGAAGTGCGCTGTCCAGGAGCACACACAGTTACAAAGCTAAGTCAGACATAGTGCTTACACAAGCTCTGAATACTCCTTCACAGCAGGGTTCTGTGGTGTCTGCCTGTGTGTAAAATGTGGAAAAATTTGTTATGTTTACTTCAAAGTGACAGTACAAAAAAATGATGTCACACAATGTCTAAGCGTAAAAAACAAGTTGAACGCAGTGCTTACACAAGCAAAACTTTTTAGCTTTCACAATAATGCAACATTAACCTGATAGTCAGTAAAAGGCAGGATAAATAATGATGGGGAAGATTTAGAATTGATCAACAGTGTGAAAACCATACACAAATAATCATAAAATAATCAAGGCATGGAGAGCAGCATTAGGCTGTGATATCCTAAAATAACAAACATGAACTCATCATGTAACCATCAACCATCATCTTGTGTAGAGACAGTAAACAGTGTTAATTCATCTGCTTATGCAGTGAGCACTCGTACACTCGCTTCTAAAGAACACAAATGCAAAGACTGTCAATGTTCAGTTGGTTAATTTTTGGAAGAAGG
>JAILXH010069853.1:0-10168 GCA_023558415.1 Piaractus mesopotamicus | reverse complement strand
CCCCCCCCCCCCAAACACCCCCCTCGTATCCGCTCCCACGCTGGTGTATTCCTCGATGGAGAAGCTCCAGCACCTGTGACACCTGTTTACTTGAATGCAGACTGACTTATGGGAGAAGCTGCAGTCAACACATGAATAGAGAAGCATCCACATTCTGCATGCCTTTTGTTTGTTTATATTGTGTATATAAAGCGTCAAAGGTTATAAGCGTAGGCTACACAGAGTGTACTACGGAATTTCAATCAGTTTTGCTATTCAAAAATCTGCATTTTTAAACCAATAGTATTTTAATAAATATCAAGAAGCAATGTTTAATGTTTGATTAAAAACAAAAACATGTTCATTTATTCCAAGCAGGTACAATGAGAGATGTTCCGTACGTCATTGTTTGGCTGATTTGTTGACTTATCTTTGTTTCATGCAGAGTTGTTTGGAAACTTTTTGAGCAGGTAGCGCTAGTGCTGGAAAACTTAACATAACATAAATAAAAGTTAACATAAACAAAAACTATTATGAATATAAAATCTCTGATAGAAGTATGCATCTCAACAATTTAAAAGTTTGAATTTTGTGCATTTGGATTTCCCACAAGGGTGCGCTATTAGCACTTAAGTAGCTTTTTGTGCACTACTGAAAGAGAGGAAATCCACACCAGCAAAAGGTCACGAATGCAGTCACAAATTTCAAAGCTGAAAGGGGAATAGTTTGTTAGCTGAAGTTAAAGCTCAGTGTTATTCATTGTGATTTTTGATTTAATTAGTTAATTCTAAATAAGAATGCAGGATAATAGCAAAGACAAAGGGCAGAGCAGTGTCTCAACCGCCCAATCCAGAGATGTCTTTTTTTCAGCAATCACATGGCAAAATCTCATGTTGTTGCTGGCTTTACATAGGATGATACAGCCCCAGACTGCACAACCTTTGGGCATTAGTTGTGAAACTCTTTGTTTACAAGAAACACTAAAACTTTTTTTAGCCATTGGCGGAGCTATGCATGAGGATATGGCTTGGGCGCTGGGGAAATATTGCACATACCATGTGGTAAAAAAAAAGTTCACAATTAATTGACTACTGCTTCCATTAGCACTGGGCATTTACAAAATATTTGAAAGGTGCTGCCCTAAAGAACAAGAACTGGAGAAACTAGTCATCTTTTTATTTAGAAATATTCTCATATATTGCTCTGCTTGGAAGTTGCCATTTCCCTTAACGTGAGGCACAGTATGTTTGCTCCCTCAAACAAAGAGG
The DNA here is from genome assembly GCA_023558415.1 of Piaractus mesopotamicus. Lineage (NCBI taxonomy): Eukaryota > Metazoa > Chordata > Actinopteri > Characiformes > Serrasalmidae > Piaractus > Piaractus mesopotamicus. The sequence continues at coordinate 8,921 of JAILXH010069853.1, read as the reverse complement.
ATATTAATTTTATCTTAATATCTTTAATAAGATACAATAAGATAATACACAGTGTCTTTCTTTTGTTCAAACTACACATGGCTTATGCAAATACATAATTAAGTAACCAAATACTAAGATGAGTTTGGATGTCGTTATATTCAAATACCCGCGATAATACACCCTGAGGCATATTGAAATGTACACTTACAAGAATGCACCTGCTGTCGTCTTCTCAACCCCCCCAACCCCCCCCCCGGTCTCTCTCTCTCTAGCTCTCTCTGTCTGTGTCTTTCACACGCTCAGTCAAACACTCATTAGGCTACATCCTCACTAATGAAGGCATATGTGATTAAGAACAGCAGCTAGAACAAGCAGAGGGCCATCAGAGCCAGTGGAGCTCGGAAGCAGCCCAGAAACTTGCTCCATGCTGCCTGATGCTCTCTGCTAATCACATCCTCTCAAGTTTTTGCCATAAAACGAGGCCAAGATATATGCACATGCAGCCTGCGAGGCTAAAACATACCTTGGCTAAAAAGAATGTAGGGGAGCGCAGGGAACAACCTTGCTTCGGGCCACATTACCACACTTCTTAGCTAGGGTCTCTTGCAAAACTTCAGAGCGATTTGTCAGTGTTTTAAAGAGATCTGTTCTAAAGAGTGTTTTCAGGGCATGTAAGTATTTTTTTTTTCAACAAGTTTTTTTTCGGTTACTGAGCTGTTTGCATAACATCAAAAAATCCAACCTTTTATTACTTTAATCACCATCATGTTGCCAGCAATGTTGCACCATTTTGAAGCATGTGACAAGCTTACAGGAAGTGCTAGCTTGGCTAAAGTACAAACTCTGTACTGTGTACACTGGACAAAAAAATACATTTGTCATTGTTTGACACACAGTCTCATGTCAGTTTTCATATATAATCTGATGTGTGTGTGTATCTGTTGATTGAGCGGACTGTCTTATAGATAGATAATATATGATGCAGGATGGTTGGAAAATACAATTGTTTTTTTACAACATTTTTATTGTATTAACTTTGATTGCACTGATTCATCAGACTTTTCTAGCAAATGTTACAACTGTCTCTTAACAATGAATCCAAGCCATGGGGTAAGGTGTAACATTGCACTTCCTGTCCTTTTCGGTGGAATTGTACATGAATAGTAGGTGTGAGAAACAATATTCAATGTTCTAGCAGAGATGCATATGTTGCTTGTATAAAAACATGATTATTTCAACTTAAATATTTTTACAATTATTTTGCAAACACCAAAATGTGTTGTGCCTGCTCTCTAATAGTGCTATAAGGGTGAAGCTCTGTAAACATCAGCCTGTAAGGCTAAAACGTTACTTTCATATTTAAAGCAAGTTGCTACTAGCCTGTGAGGCTGACTAATAGTGATGGAGCTCTGTTACGACCAGCCTTTAAGACTGTGATGCTTACCAGTAGGAGCGGAGATGCAACTACCAGCCTGTGAGGCTGATCAGTGGAGACGAGCGTGTAACCACAGGCCTGCTTGGCTAAAAAAGTACCTTTATTGCTAAAAGTATCTCATAACAATAGGATGGTGCAGCATAACAAGCAGCCTGTAAGGCAGACCAACAGGGGTGGAGCTGTGTAACCACTTCCCTATAATGCTAAAAAATACCTTCATGGCTAAAAAGCTATTTTCAACTAATGAGGTGGAGCTAGATAACTGTGGACCTGTGAAACTGATTAATGGTCATATAGATGCATAAACACAAACCTCTAGGTCTGACCAGTGGGAGCAGAGCCATAACCACCAGCCTATAAGGTTGACCAGTGGGGCCGAAGATGTGTTATCACTGGCCTGCATGAAGTCTCTTCATGGCTACAAGGTACCTCATACCAATGGGGTGAAGCTGCATAGCCAGCAGCCTGTGAGGCAGATCAGAGGTGATGGGCTAAAAAGTACCTTCATGGCTATAAAGTACCCTGGGTCAGTGGAGAGGCTAGCCAATGGGGTCAATTTGAGGCCGACCAATGGGGATAGAGATTTGTAATCACCAGCCTGTGAGACTGACTTTTTACCAGCGTCTGAGGCTGAACAATGAAGACAGGTCTGTGTAACCATCAGTCTATGTGACCAGTTGGAGCGCTTAATAGGACCTCATGCCAGTAGGGTGGAGCTGTGTAACTATGAGCTGACCAAAGGGAGTGAAGTTGTGTAATCACAGTCAGAACTGTGAACAACCAGCCTACAAGCCTAAACCCAGTGGGGGGTGAACTGTGTAACCACCAGCCTTTGAAGCTGACTAATGGGTTCAGAACTGCGTAACCCCCAGCCTTTGAGGCTAACCAACTAAAGTGGTGCAACCACCAGTCTATGAGGCTGACCAATGAGAGTACAACTACTAGCCTCTGCTTAGTATTACATCATGTCACTAGGGATGAGCTGACTAATGAGTGAAGCTGTGTAATCAAAAGCCTTTGAGGCTAACCAACGGGCTTGGAACTATGCATCCACCAGTTTTTGGCTGATCAACCCCAATGGGCCCAAATGCATACAGCCACTACCTAGGCTGGTCAGTGGGGTAGAGTTGTGTATACACCTTCCTGCAAGGCTACCCAATGTGGCAGAGCTGTAAAACCATTCATTTCTTGCCTAAAAAGCACACTGTGTCCCAAGATAATGACCTCACATAACCCCATTATGATGTGCTAGCGCCATATGCTAATTCTGCTTTATTTGTGCCCACTGCTGTTCGTTTCCAACACATTAACTGAAAAAATATTTTCCACAGCGGTAAACACAGCAGACAACACTGTAGCACATCATTCTTTAGACCTTCAAGTGTCATGTAGGCTAATCTTTATTTCAGTCCTTGCTAATGCAGGCGTTCAAGGGGGAAAAAGGCTGTGTATTTTATTGTTTATTTCTTTCAGGATATTGGAGAAAACGCTGACCTTAACACAGCTATGGTTCATGAATAGAAGCTGAGGCTTTTAAAGGCTGTGGTGTTTATTCGTAGCAGCACTGACACAAATAATGGTGATTTTTATTCAGACATGAGAATGAGAAGGCTAGACAGCTAATACCATGATACCATTTATAGACACTGAATGTTTGAACCTTAACTACTTAAATTTACTGTCTGCTTCATTAGTGTCACTGCTGTGTTGAGAAGGCCCGCCAACCAAATAATATCTGGTCAACAGCAGTCCTTTGGTCAGAAACTGGCCCATGATGTATGAGGTAGAGGGCAGCTGACAGATTTTTCATGACAACAAATGAGCTACAATCTGTAATCATACATCAGTATTGTAGAACAGGGTTATATGGCAAAAACAGTCACAAAAAAAGATACTGTCAAAAACTTTGAATATGGTGATTTTTGTTAAATTTATTTAACCATTTAAGGAAGATACTACAACGTGGCTATATCTGTTGTTTAATCTGTGCTTCTCTATTAATAATGTAATTTCTCAGTGCTATTGCATTTACTTAATTTACAAACCTTTTTTAACCAGAAAACTCATGAATAGGAATATAAGTGTTACACCAGTGGTGTTTTATTGTTATTCTGATTAAACAGAACAATAATAAGCGCTTACCGATCCAAACTGTGCACTGAGTGCTTTCATGATAGCTCCAATTCTCTCAGTTCAATAGGGTTAAACTGGAAAACATGGTTACTTGTGCTCTCTTTGTGATTAAACATGCACTTGGTCAGTCTTCTTTAAGTACTAATGTCGACAATATACTCAGAAAAGCGCATTGAGACGTAATTTATTATGATGCGTTAAGATATTGTTATATTGCCCACCGCTACTATGTTGTGGACAGTAAGTGGAAGTACAAGGTGGAGCTTCCAATAAAGTATTAGAAAGTATAAAATTCTAATAAAAGACTCATTGAAGGCACTGTGATTAATCAAAGTGACATCACTGAAAGACTAATGCACAGAAGCACAGCTTCTGACAACAAATCCAGGATAAATCTGAATAACTTTTGTTGCTATCTCTTCCTGCAGGTGCGTGTGCAACATCGACTGTTCCCACATAAGCTTCAACCCAGTGTGTGCCTCAGATGGCCGCTCCTATGACAACCCCTGCCAAGTGAAGGAGGCATCGTGCCAGAGGCAGGAGCGGATCGAAGTGAAGTTCCTGGGCCACTGTCAAGGTGAGAATGCTCTTTTTCTACCTTCCCTTTCTACCTATCTTTCTTTTTAATATTTTTCCGTCTGATTCCTACCTCCACCTCCTGTGATTTAACCCTCCATTGCATGCCATTGCATTAAGCCCTGTTTGAGCTGGATTTGCTTTACCAGAGCTGATGTAATCTGTGTGTGTCAGTTTACTGGCCGATTCATATGGGATGAAGGATCTGTGTAATTTCCCCAAATAACCCAGATCCAAACACCATAAACGTTTACGTCAGGCTCCACACTCCTGAACAATAACCATATGTTGTGCAGCTAAATGGCAAATATGGTGCCAATAAAAACCCTAAGTGTCGTGGCTTTCGGTAGTTTTGTCATGATTCGGGTTAAGGAATTAAGGACTTGGGTCAAATCAATCTCCATTTAACTGTTAGTCTTGTCTTAAGGTCACAAAAAATTTCAACATTCCTACAATGTCGTTTTGAACAGGACTGCTATTACTGAGGGAACTCCAAGTTTGGCAAATTATAAGAGGTAATTCACTCTGGAATTATTACTTAGGAGACTTGTAGAAACTACAGACGTTGCATATTCATGCTGGATTGAAATCACGGATTTCATCAGTAATCACTCAAATTACGGTACCTCCCCAGATAAAACTAATTCAGCTCCAACAGGGCTTTAGAGTAACAAACGCTTTTTTCAGTAACACTTTACTGCATGTTACCTTCATAGGCTAATCATGACAACCATCATAAAGCTACAGTTAGGACATTGTCACTCTAAAACATTAGACCACTTGCTTACTGCAAGTTCAGTATGTTTGGTCAAGTGTGAAAGTTGTTTTCGAGCCAGGGACTGGTCCGAAAAGGGTCTATGGTCCTCCTGAAATCGGTGGTCCGGGGTTTGCTTCCAGAAAACTCTGGCACAGCACTACACATGTGGAAGCTATCCACATGTGGGGTTGCGTGATTGGTTCATTTTGTAACATGACTGCTTTGACTTATCGCGTCACTTCCCTTTTCACATTTTATTAGTGCTAGTTGAATTACATTTTTTGAAACTTCTCATAAGTCATGCAATAGAGGGTTAAAGGAATAGTTTGGAATTTTCCCTCTTTTCCAGATGTTCTTAGCCAGCTGAGATATTTTTGGTGTGCCAAGATTACTTATTTAGTTTTGCACTGCTATGAGCTATGAGGCTAATGTAGCTAACAAGTAATAGAAGCTTGTCTTAAACGATTAGCATCATGCAGTCTTCATCACACACTTGCTTCAAGCCATGTTAAGTAATTTCAGAAAGACTTGTGTATGTGATCTCTGACATTGTATTATGTACTATTGCTATAAACATGGATTAATTAACATGTATACATTATTTATATTTTATACTGTATTGATCCTACAATGGAAATATTTCATTTTGATGCTAACTATGCCCAGTCTGGGTTCAGTGCTGAGGCAGTGGGCACAACCAGAAATACCCAGGTAAAATTCAGACTTTAAGATATAAGAGCTAAACTCTTAAAAAGATGGTTCTTCAAGGATTCTTTAGTAAAAAAAAGGTTTTATATAGAACCATTAACACTCAAAGAACCATTTGCATAATTAATTTTTGTTTTTGCTTATGGTTCTATATAGAACCTTTTTGAAAATGGTTCTGTATCCAAATTGTTCAAAGTGTCCATAGTTCTATATAGAATCATTGTCTTTACTGAAGGACCTTTGAACAACCACATTTTTTAACAGTGCGGTTTTAGAGTTTTTAGGTAGACAGTACAGTTTTTCCATTATTATAGATAACAGTGTGTCGTACAGTGTCAGAGTCCTCATAACAAAAGATCATTTGAGATTACTTAACAGCTTGACACACAGTCTCCACTGTGATAATTTGTGAATAAAACTTCCATTATTTCTTTGCTACATTAGCCTCGTAACTCCACTGCTAAAGACTACTAAAGAAGCAAACTTCCACCAAACATACCACCGCATTTGGGCTGTGAGAACCACCGCATTTGGGCTGTGAGAAAGGAGAAAACTTTTTTTTTGCCAAACTATCGCTTTAGGAGTTTGCCGGACCTTCTTATGCTGTATGATGTTAAAAATACACGCATACTGTAATACCTACCACTAATAGACACATTATGTCTGAAGTATTTTCGAGTTCTGTTGCTTAGTGGCCACCTGCTGTGGATGGACAGTTGGCCAAATGTACTGTTCAAGCAAAAACGTCGTTAATGAGTGCAGTAACATCAGCCAAGTCAGTTGCGCAGCAGCTGTGGCACAGATGCTGACTAAATGACAATTTAAGTTACAGTTTAATGACTAAATGACAATTTAAGTTACAGTTTAATGATTAAATAGCAGTTTAAATGACAGTGTACTTGTTGTAACCTTTGACATCATTTTAACAATCAGGTGACATGATAACAGGAAACAAACCTGGAGACGGACACTATGCCAGGGCCGACTACCCAGGTGAGTGCATGGGGTGGGGGTGTTGACCTCTTTATAAGTACCACAAAAATGCCTTTCATACCAAAAACTGCAGCTTTTACGGGTAAAAGTACAAACTTAATTCCAAAATAGTTGGGACAGTTTATAAAATGCTAATAAAAACAGGAGTGATATGTAAATTCTGTTTAACCTGTACTAAATTGAAAATGGTACAAAAACACAATATTTTTTATAAATTTCATTGTTTTTTGTAAATATATGGAGCATGTTTACCACTGTGTTACATTACCTTTCCTTAAAAAAAGTCTTTTGCCATTTGTCAATTACACAAGTCTTCAGTTGTGGGTTAGGGTTAGGGTTACTGGGCCTTTATTGTTATATTTTGAGCTTAATAAGACACACATTTTGAATGGGAGATGGTTCTGGACTGGAGGCAGGCTAATCTAGCACCTGCACTCCTTGATTACGCAGTCATGCTATTGTAAAATGTGTATAATATGGCTTGTTTTTTGTCATGTTGAAATAAGCATGGGTGTTCCTGAAAAAAGACAGCATCTAAAATGCAGGACATTGGTTCAAAATGTCTTTAGTGTTAATGGTGGTTAAGTTGGTTAAGTTACCCACTAATGCACCTCCCCGAAGACCATGACAGACCCTGGCTTTTGAACTTTATGCTGGTAACAATACTAATAGAACTGTATTTCTTTGGAATCAAGAACATGATATCAATATTTTCATAAACAGTTTAAAAAATTTACTTGTCAGATCACAAAACACATTTCCACTGAGCATCAGTCCAGTTCAGATGAGCTCAGAGAGTCCAGAGAAGTCGGCAGCGTTTCTGGACATTGTTGATATATGACTTATTGTATAGTACAGTCTTAACTTTTGTTCTTAACTTTTGTAAGTGTTTATTGACAATAGTTTTTCGAAGTTTATTGCAATGATATCCATCACAGAAGCATGCAAAGTTTTAATGCAGTGCTGTCAAAGGGCTCAAAAGCATCCGTTGGTTGTTTTTGACCTTTTCTTTTATGCATAGAGATTTGTCTCTGAAGTTCTCTGAATCTTTTGATGTTATTATGCACTGTTGAGAGTGAAATACCTAATCCTTGCAGTCCCCGGCTAAGGAATGTTATTTTTTGCTAGATTTTTTTGCTGATGCATTTTTGCCAAAGTAGCAAGCCTTGATCATCCTCACTCATAAAGAATTAGGCCTTTCCTGGATGTTTCTTTTATATACAAGTATGATTGCATCACCTGTTCAAGACGTTTTTTGAACATTTCACATACAAGTAAAAGATATAAATACAAGTCAATGATCTGTACATTCATTGATATATATGATATATACACTCATTGAGTGTATATATGATGTATATGATATATGCACTCATTAACTGTATACATTGTATATACATACATGCATTGACTGTAAAAGTATTGGGACACATCTCTTAATCATTGAATTCATTTGTTTCATTTAGTCCGATTGCCAGAGGTACATCAAAAATTAAAATCAAGCACCTAGCCATGCAGTCTGCCTTTAAAGACATCTCTATAATGAAGCATCTCACACCAGACCACTCTGAATGACTTTAGTGATTACATTATGCAGAAATTTTTCTGATGATTCTATTCATTGTTACAGTAATGACAGATCTTTTAAGTTCAAGCTTAATGGTGACCTTGTGCACGTGTGTGTGTTGTAGAAGAGAAGCCTGAGGTGTCAGAAGTGGCACGAGGACTTTACATCCCCTGTCCCGAACACTACAAAAACTACTGCGTCAACGGAGTCTGCGAATATCCCAACATGCTCTCCAAACCATCATGCAGGTATGCAGCTTCAGTCAAGCCTTAGTCCACACACAGCTCTTGAGCTCCCCCTGCTGTTCACTCTCATGACCAACTGAAAAGAGAACAAAAGAGATTCGATAGAATCAGTAGGGAGTGAGGAAGGTGTAGTTTTAAAAACAAAGTGCAGCAAAACAGCAAAGTGAAAAATAGTCAGTAGAGGAAATGAGATACAGGCAGCGAGAGAGAAGGAGAGAAAGAGAGAAGGTAGCCAAGGAGAGAGAGATGCAGAGGGAAGAGGAGAAGGGGGAGAAGAAGAGAGAGGGGGAGAGGAGAGAGAGGAAGATGAGATGAGAAAGAAGTAGGGATAAGAAAGAGAGAGAGAAAGATGAGGAGAGAGAGGTGAAAAAGAGAGATGAGAAGAGGAGTGAGGGAAGAAGGCAGGAGGAAAAGGGAAGTAGAGGTAAGGTAGAGAAGGAGAGAGTGAAGGACAGAAAGAGATAGCCAGGGAGGGAGAGAGAGACAGTGAAAGAGATGCAAAGAGGTGGGGGGGGGGGGGGGGGG
>JAILXH010069819.1:1119-17556 GCA_023558415.1 Piaractus mesopotamicus | reverse complement strand
TCAGGGGACGCCGCAATATTTGAAAAGTGTAAACACAGTGGCTTCACAACAAGGTGGGTGGGGGGGGGTTTCTCAGAGACCACCATGTTTTATTGCACCTGATGGGCCAGGTTAGAGCTTTGCATTGCCCCTCTGCTCACGTGGGCTTGAGAGAAAAGCTGTAAAAAGCAACTTGCTTTTGTTTTCGGAGGGACCGGAGTGGCCTCTTCATCTTGTAGTAAGTGAGGATCAGAGGGTACATTAAGAACAGCTGGGTCTCCTCTCACGTTTCCCTTAAATGGCATTAAGGTCAGGCGCAAACACTGTTTCGAGGCTGATTTGGAAGGAAAATAAACAGGCTTAAACAGGTTATGTCACCCGATGGCTCTTAATGCAAAACGGGGACGTGCTTTTGAAAGCTGACACTTTGTTTTAAATTCTTGAAATTGCATTCGTCGTGTGGCATACTCTGTATTTAGGACATGTGATTTGCTTTAAATGTCTCAATAGAGGTGACGTTTTGTGCAACTATGCTTTCGTCACTTAAAAAACATCCTCATGTGTTGGCTTTTCTTTGTGCCCTGCACGCTTCACTCTTTTACCGCGAGCGGAGATGTTTTGTGATCAGGGAAATGTGCGTGTGAATGAAATTCTTCAAGGCGCTGCGTGAATGAATCATGGTTTCCTTCTGTTCTTTGCTAGTTCAAAGCGCTGGACACATGCGTCTATAATAGATCTTTCTCACCTTTTGGAGGAGATACAGAAGCCCTCACCTTGTTCTCCTTACCTCACCCGATCTTGGCCTCAGCTCACTGGTTTTAGAAGCAGTGCTCTCTGCTTTCTGTCACTGCGCTGCCTGTTACCTGTACAGAATAACACAGACCACTTTCATGGATGCCTGATGAGATTTTCACCTTTTCAATGCAGTTCTGCTGCTTGTCATCCAGACAGCCACAGAACTCTCAAACAGACTGCTAATCCAGTTAACAGCTACTGTATGCATCATTTCTCATCCTATAGTCTGTGTATTTATAGACCTGTGGTGTTGTTTATCAGTTTTCCTTAATGGCCTGAGAGCGATAGCACTGTGTAGAGATAGAATACCCTGATAACTCTCTTAGAGAAGAGGTTACTCCAGCGTCCAGCTCTCAGCATGCATGCTTTCTGTCAGGCACACTGTGCTCACTGATTACTCTCAGATGCATTAGGCCGTGAGTCTCAGCCCCTGATAATTCTCTCTTTGATCCTTTGGCAGCGATTGTCCAGACTGGCCATTCTATTGATAGATTAAGAGCAACAACCCAGCAATCCTGGGAAATGGCTCGCTGTAACAGACAAGGCGGAAAAAAATTCCTCCCAAACCGCATGAGGTCCTGCCCTCTGACACCGGAACCCCTGGCGAGTTTGAGATGTTTCAGATTATGCATGTTGTTTTTGAAAATAAACAGTCTTCGTTACACATTTTCCTGCCCTCCCAGCGCTTAATTGAACCCTGCCTGCGTTTCCAAACTCACCAGTTGATGTCTTCTGTTGCAGGTCGCCGTGTTGTTCCGAGAGTCCCAGTGCGGAGCGTGAACCAACATGGCCGTGAACATGAACGATCTGACTGAGCTGCTGGACATGCTGGAGCAGAACTTCTCCTTCCTGGATGACAACGGCTCACATGTGGAGGCGGTGGTGTGTCCAAGTGCCTTCAGCCAGCGGGCCCTGCTCTACGCCCTCTCTGTCCTCTATATCTTCATCTTCCTCATCGGCCTGGCCGCCAACGCCCTGGTGGTGTGGGTGAACGTGCGGGCCGGGAGGCAGGAACGCCACGAGACACACCTGTACATCCTTAACCTGGCCATTGCCGACCTGTGCGTAGTGGCCACTCTTCCAGTGTCCGTGAGCTCTCTGCTCCAACATGGCCACTGGCCCTTTGGTGACGCCATGTGCAAGATCACACACCTGGTCTTCAGCGTCAACCTCTTCAGCAGCATCTTCTTCCTGACCTGCATGAGCGTGGACCGCTACCTGTCTGTGGTCCACTTCGGCAACACCCCAGGCCAGGGTAAGAGAAGATGGATCCGACAGCTGATCTGTGTGGGTGTCTGGCTTCTGGCACTGCTGGCCGCCATTCCTGACACCTACTTCCTCCAAGCCGTCAAATCCTCACATTCCGAGAGTATCGTGTGCAAGTCCGTGTACCCGGCCGAGAGCATGCGGGAGTGGATGGTGGGCGTCCAGATGAGCTTCATCATCCTGGGCTTTGCTGTCCCCTTCCCCGTCATCGCCATCTTCTACGCCCTCCTAGCGAAGGCCGTCCAGTCGTCAGCTGACCAGGAGTGGCGCCTAGGCCGGCGCCTGATCTTCACCTACATCGTAGTCTTCCTGGTCTGCTGGCTGCCCTACCACGGCACTTTGCTGCTGGACACACTGGCCCTGCTCAATGTGCTGCCACTCACTTGCGCCCTGGAGAACGTCATGTACGTGGCGATGCACCTCACACAGTGCCTTTCCCTGCTCCACTGCTGCCTCAACCCGGTCATCTACAACTTCGTCAACAAGAACTACCGCTACGACCTCATGAAGGCCTTCATTTTCAAGTACTCCACCAAAACAGGTCTGGCCAGGCTGATTGATGCCTCGCATGTGTCTGAGACGGAGTACTCTGCTGTGGAGAATCAGGGACCTCTGTGAGGAGGAGATAGCTGAAGGACTTCGCTATAATTTCTATTGACCTCCTGTATTGGGTCCCATATTAAGAGACATAAATCTCTGAAGCTGTATTCCCTTAAACAGCAAAGACTATGTGCTTTTTAAGGAACTTTGTATTGATAGAGTATGCGTACTGTACATCTCTGCAAACCGAAGAATTGTATATCCTTTTTTGTAAATGAGAATTATTTTTAGGGATGTATGACGAAAGCACTTGTACTGAGTGGAACGGTAGTTGGCTGAGCCTCGCTGTTGGTTGACCAAGCGTATGAGGTCAGCAGGGTCAGTCTAGGTCCCCTCCCCCCAGAGGAGCCTCAGAGGGAACTCATAAAGCCTTGGGGGCCCTTTTTCAACCCCGTCTCCGTTTATCCATACCGCTCTGCAGCCGGCTGGTCAGACTCCGCCACCTTTAGACTGAAGGTTGCAGCCTCACACACGTTGGACCATGACCGAGTTAATTGGAGGGAAGTTAAAGAGCCAAAGCACGGTCAGTGGAGAGGGACAAGTCTCATTAAAAGATATTATCAAAGGATGAAGTTGGAAAGCCAGATGTAGAGAGATATAGTTTTTTAGGACAATGTATGTTTTGTAAATACTAAGACATATTTATATATTCATCCGTGTGTATTGTCAGTGTTTTGAAGTATTTGAAGTTCAAATGTACTTTTGAAATAAAAAAAGATATTTGTACAAATGTAATCAGCAGTGTGGTTGTCTTGTGAGTCAAATGTGGCCATGTTGGTTGGATTACACTGAATTATGGTTACCAATAAGAAGTTAGTAAGAAGTTGGCCCACTACAGTGTAAAAATTGAAAGGCAGCTCAACACAGAAGCATACGTCAACTTATTACATAGTTTTTTAGTTAACTCAACTGGAGAACACAAGAGTTTACCCAGCTTAAACCTCTCATTTTAGTCAAAAAACTGTACTCCAAAATGGTAACTTTACAGGAGAAGGAAAAAACATACTTTACTTTTAATGTAAGTCAATGGAACCAGACGTTTTTCCAAGTCATTTTGGGCCGTTTCTTTTGGTCCATTTTTCATAAAATGTACACACAATATAAAGGGCAGCAGACATTTTCAAATTATGTCAAAAACTGAAAAACGACAAAAATGGAGACAAGGTTTGTTTCCGACAGCAGCGAGATATATATATATATTTGTCAGCTACATTAGCCTCAGAGCTCCAGGGCAAACTTCAGACACCAAACATATCTAGGAACAAGGAATACTTGATGAAAAGAAACATATAGTGTTTGTACTCGAACAAAATCTTGTATCTTCAAAAACATTAATTTACAGAAGAAGCAAACAACATTCTTAATTTTTTTTTTATGTAACGTAATGCAACAAACTTCTGTTCATTCTGTCAACTCTGTTCAAGTCATCTTAGATCATTTCTGTTTTTCCCTTCGTCATGAAATTTTATATGACAGTATTCTGACAGGGCAACATACTGCTATACTCACGATAAAGCATTTTAAAATTGATTCATATTTTGTGTCCAGCTGGACTTTTCAAAAAATTTGTTTTTAATTCATCAAGACAATGTACTTTGCAGAAGACACCTATCCCAACTAAGCTGCAGTCTGTTTCCTTTGTAAATGATTACTAATGAGGCTGATTACGTTACTCAGTGACTTACGGATGCAGCCTTGTTTCCAGTTGTATCCAGGCAGGCAGTCCTCACACTTTTGACCCGTGGTACCTTCCCGACACTGACAGAAGCCTGTCTCGTTGCAGCGAGCATGCAGGGAGCCCAGCTGATTACAGTTACACTCTGCAGAAAAGCAAGACAAGATTACTTTCGGACAATTTTACTTCTCATTCTGGTTGTTTCACACTAAAAGTGAAACTGAGTCCACACTGAAATGTATGCTATACATATCGTAGGAGTTAAAGTGAAATGTTAAGAGTTCTTCTGGGATTCTTTCATATTTTTGCAATCCTTGAACTTCAGACAGTGTCCTTTAGCCCACATGCAGGCTCTGGAACACCTGAGTTTATTCCCTCTTGATCAGCAGATGGATTTCAGCAGGTGTGTCAGCAGCCCTACTTAGTTTTAACTAATGCTCAGGACGGGGAGCTGAGATTAAACCTCTGCACCACAGTGAGAAGCTGAGGGAAGCTGTGTTCACCTAGCGTTCAGATTCATACAGCATTTTCATTTAGCTGACAGATTACAAGAAATTATTAATTAAAAACCCAAAGAGCTTATGAGTCTGCCTTTGTGTCCAGTAAGCATCACTCAGTTTTAATTTAAAGATGTCTAGGTTTGCTAAGATTTAGTGAGCTGTAGTTTCTATGGAGTGTTGGAAATGGATGGCTGTGTGAGGATTCACTTTCTCCAGCAGAGGTCACTCTGTGATTGCGGCATTCACTGGATTTGACAGTTTAACATATGCTACGGTAGCAAGTTCTGTTCAGCGATGACCAACATTATGAATATTCACCACTTACAAAATGTACTACTTTTGCAGTTTAGCTAAACCGGTCATTTCTTTTACACTATGACCAAACAGTTGAGTGACTTTGCAGACTATTCACTTTCTGTGACAGTCAGTCTAGGAAATCAGTTATTATGCTGTAATTTATTTTCAAGTCCTAAATCTTATCATTATTCAAATTCCAAGCTGGAATAGTCCTAAAGGAGCTTCACTGGACTGCAGAGGGCTGGAAAATATGGCCAAGTGGGTAAAAAGAGGAAAATGATTCAAGACTGAATGATATTAGTAATTTGGAGCTTCACTGATGCAGAACCTTTCATATTCTCCAGATCAAGGGCTTTGCCATTTTGAAGTAAGAAGGGAAATTGAGGAATTTCTTTTTACTAAACAGTAACAAACCTCCACTGAATTTTCAAAATATTATGGATAATTCAATCGTTAAGATGTAAACAAAGTCATTCATCAGTCATTGATATAAAATGCTCTGTTCTAGAGAAACTTACAGATAAAGATTTTTTTACAGTGGTGGTGATAGGAACCAGAGGTCACAATGGGCCTCCTTCACCAATATCTTCCTAAGTTTTTTCTTAATCTTAAATTTGTTTTTGAGGAAGGTCCTAAGAAAAGGTTTACCTCAGATTTATGACGTGTTCTTAAATCGCAGAACTGTTGGCACCTTTGTGCTCTTGAGTGTGTATAGAATCTGTTTTTACCTAATGCCTTCTGGGGTTTATATGTATGGTAATAATGGTGAAATAGCGGTAAATCTGAAAAAACAGGTTTTCTTCAGGTTCTACTTTACCTTACAACAGCGAGTACGCACCTCTTTTTAAAAATTACATTTTAGGCCAAAATCTTATTACAGGCTTGAAATAAATAATTGATTAAAGGCTAGATTTACTGCTATTTCACCATTATCACCATACATATGACACCCCAGAAGGCATGTATGGATTTACTGGTGGTTTAGGATAGTTAATAAAATGGCTATATTTTTGTTGTAGACATTGTGACCTCTGGTTCCTATCACCACCACTGTAAAGAAAATCTGTATCTGTAAGTTTCTCTAGAATGGAGCATTTCACATCAAACCACTCCGAATGAGTCGGTTTACATCTCAACGCTCAAATTATCCAGAAATTTTGAAAAATTAGTGGAATTCCCCTTAAAGGCAAGGCAGGGAGTAATGAGCAGTGAGGGTAAGCAGAAGGAGGTGTTTCTGACTGACCTATGCAAACATTCTCATCATCCAGCTCGGCAGAGGCGTTCCGGAAGTATCCGAGGCGACAGTGCTGGCAGTTCTGCCCTCTAGTGTTGTGTTTGCAGCTCACACAAGTCACAATGTTGATAAAGTCAATATAGCTGCAGCGGTTTGAGTGACCATAGCACTCGCAGTCTGCCAGAGGAGAGAGGAGAGAGGTGTTAGTGCAGGGAAAGGGCAAGGCCACCGGGAGAAAGAGGAAAAGGGCACGGGGCGGGAATATCAGGAATGTCACTCTAGGACTGAAGCACTACTGTCAACACAGACTTTATGGTGGATTCATTCTAATATTTATCACAAAACGATACATTTCCACATTCTACACTGCAACATTACAGCTATTATAACTTAACAAAACTGTTTCTTCTATTTGAAATCACTAATTAAAATGTGTTTTATGCGCCATCACCAATTATAACAGCATGACGTGCAGTTATGATTTTAATCCAATCCAACAAATGCTGGTTTTGTTCAAACACTGATTTGTTGCGCTTTTTAGTTGAAAGCTGAGTTATTTAGTAAGCCATCATTTCCACTTCTTTAGTGTTTTGGTGCTTGGGGGCTGTGAATAATTGATATGATGTTTTAAAGATGCTGGCGATGTGGGGACCTGCTGTGGCGAAGTCCGCCGAGCGGCGGGACGGGGGCAAGAGCAACTAATGAAATATAAATGCTCAATTACTCCCCAGCTCGGGAAAGGACCGAACAATGTTTCACAAACAGTTTTCCATCTTTAGCAAGCCAGGCATCCTAAACTTCACTAGCTGAAAATGCAAAGTAAAGTAGTGTTTTTTTTATATAGCCATGGGCAAATCTTTCTGTTTCCATGCAAACACAATATACCTGCATCTGCTCACCTTAAGAGATAAACAAAGCCAGAACATGCAAGCAGAGATGAGACAGAGATGATGAAAAAAAAAATGAAATGGAGAAAATGAACAATGTAGAAATGTTTGAAGGGCAATTTTTCCACAGTTTTCAATACCACCATCCTCCATTAACCTGAAGGCATATGCAGTATTCAAAGCAAGAGAACAAAACTGACAGACAATCACTGTCTTTGTGAATCCCAGAATGCTTTATATTATAACCAAATGGCTTCAAGACAGTGTCAAATAAAACAAGTGTTTGATTCTGTTCATCCTAAGGTATTGTCTTACCTCCAAATCTGACATACGCTATCCTCGTCAGCTGAGTTCTTGGCCCTCCAGGGATCAAAAGCCTTCGAATGACTTTGGAATAAAATTACAGTATACAGTACTGTGCAAATGCCTGAGACCACCTATTATCAATTTCATTTCTAGTCAAAACAGCAATTAACCCATTCACACCCAACAACAACAATAAAGTTTTTCTTTTTAACAAAAATAGCTCAAATTTGGTGTCAGGCCACTTTGTAGCACTATGAATGAATGGTGGGTGAACATAAATTACTAAATACTGACATATTTGATATTATATTTAGTTGTTGAGGCTACTGGGTAATTTTATGAGTATGTTTTCTGGTTATTTCCTTACACTGAAAAATGAATAACTTGTAATTATTGGCTGTCTGAAGGGTAAATGACGGGTGGTCTCTGATCTTTATACAGTAAGTATGATTACCACAGATTTCCAAATATACAGAACTCTACTGTAACAGTCTGAATTCAAAAACAAATTTGGTGGTGCTACCAAAGCTGCAAGTACACTCTAAAGCAAGCAGAGAAAAACTATGGTATGGGATTTCTTTACGTGGATCTAGTTTAAGCTAATCAATACTCTACCAGTGCTAAATCTATTTTTGAACCAGACGCTCCATTTCATCAATGGCAGTATCACTGCTTTGATGATAAAACAGCTTAGTTTTTGAATCAGATTAATCTGGAGCTTTTGCTGCAGGACCTTCAGTTATACTGTCAAATGAGTGGAACGTCTGTGTAACAGGGCAAACTTACATTAACCACATACAACACAACTGCACAAGCACAGATGCTACACTACAGTTTTGATACCTTTTTTCTCATAGTCTTTCTTTTCATAATCTTTTTCTTTCTGTTTTTCCTTTTCTTTCTTTTCCACTTTGGACTCCCTGCTCTCTCCCACTTTCCGAGCTTCATTGCCTTTCTCAGCATTTGCAGATACTGTGCACACCAGAAAGATTATCAGAGCACAGACAACACATCAGAAGTTTTATTTATTTATTTTATTCAGTGTCATACGCTGATAATGGTCTTTCACAACAATACAGGCTGTCTGCTGGTGCTACCGTGTTCTGCCAGAACGCTGTACATGTATCCAGAGCTTTAGTCATAGATGCTACCGGAGCATTTGGGGGTGAGTGTAATTGTGTACCTGACACCTCTTTGCCCTTGTCTTTTGATTTAGCAGGCACTGACTCCTCTTTTTCATCAGGCGGTGTTTCACTCTTCTCCTTTCCTCCAGACTCGCTTTTTTCCTCAGGGACAGGCAGAGGAGCACCAGGAACATCAGGAGAAGAAGCAGCTTTAGAAGGAGGAGAAGTTTCAGCAGAAGGAGACTTTGGGACTGAAGCAACAGGAGGAGGGTCAGCATCAGGGCGAGGAATGTTAGGTTCAGCAGCTTCAGGAGGAGGAGGTTTAGAGTCAGCAGCTTCAAGAGGAGGAGCTTTAGGGTCAGTAGCTTCAGGAGGGGATGCTTTAGGTTCAGCTGCTTCAAGAGCAGGAGCCTTAGGTTCGGCAGCTTCAGCAGTAGGAGCTTTAGGTTCAGCAGCTTCAGGAGGAGGAGCTTTAGGTTCAGTAGCTTCAGGAGGAGGAGCTTTAGGTTCAGTAGCTTCAGGAGGAGGAGCTTTAGGTTCAGTAGCTTCAGCAGTAGGAACTTTAGGTTCAGCAGCTTCAGAAAGAGGAGCTTTAGGTTCAGTAGCTTCAGCAATAGGAGCTTTGGGCTCAGCAGCTTTAGGAGGAGAAGCTTCAGGTGCAGAAGCCTCAGGCACCAAAGCTTCTGGAGGAGGAGCTTCAGGTGCAATAGCTTCAGGAGGAGGAGCTTCAGGTGCAATAGCTTCAGGAGGAGGAGCTTCAGGTGCAATAGCTTCAGGAGGAGGAAGAGCTTCAAGTACAGAAGCTTCAGGAAGAGGATCTTCAGGTGCAGGAGCCTCTGGTGCAGGAGCTTCAGGTGCAAGCGTTTCAGGTGCAGGAGCTTCAGGAGGAAGAGCAGCATCAGGGGGAGGAGCTTCAGATGTAGGAGCTTCCAAAGGAGGACCATCAGGTGAAGGCGCTTCAGATACAGGAGCATCAGGAGGAGGTGTTTCAGGGGCAGCAGCATCAGGAAAAGGTGCTTCAGGGGCTAAAGCATTTGGGGGAGCAGCATCAGGAGAGGGAATTTCAGTTGCAGGAATTACTGGGACACTTATTGGAGTTACTGTACTGAGAACAGGTGACGGTGTGTTACTATTTGGGACGACTGCACTGGCTGTTGAAGCAGCACCAGGTCCTGGAACGACAGCATCAGGAGCCAATGTCATTGCATCTTTTACGACTGCGACATCAGTTGCAAGGGCAATCCTATCAGTTGCCAGAGCAACTGTATCAGTTACTGGAACAACCACATCACTTGCTGAGGTAATCACATCATCTGCTGAAGTGTTCATCACTGCACCAGTTGAAGAGGAAACCTTATATATATCTGCAGTTACCGCATCAACTGACAAGGACGTTCCATCTGTTACCACAGGAACTTCAAAAGAAGGAGGATCAACCACTGGACTTGCTTCATTAGTCTGTGTTTGTACATCAGGTAAAGTTGGTTGGGAGGCTGCATTGGGTGAGGTAACTGCATCTTGTAGTGTTACTGCACTTGTCACTTGAGAAACTCCACTGGTCGCTACTCCTGGAGCGAGTGTGCTGAGCGACTGATTGCCTGGATCACTTGCAGCTGTTTCTGTAGCCGGATCATCAACTGGACTCAACTCCGCAAATGTTGCTGTCACATCGTTGGCCGCAGTTGCAGCTGTGTCAGGTACTGCAGTAACCATGTCCGCTGCTGAGGTAGCTGTAACTGTGTACAAACCACAGATAGTCAAACAGCTAACATTTCTTCCCTGGCACTGTCAGTATAGACGCCCATGACCCGACATTGCTGCCTTTAGGTCTTGACGTAACGGATGATATTGCACTGATTCAACCTTTTGCCATTTCCAGTTCAGCAGAAATGGGATACACATGCCCTGATAGCATCACTACTACCCCCGCCCATGCCCCCCCAACACAAATCCATCCCGCTCCTCAAGGACAGGACTTACTGCTCCTTCCTGTTATGGTTTCATGTATCTATCTCCCTCCAAGGGTTCAATAAATTGGCCCTTTTTTTGGTCTCCCTCACCATGACCTGGCCTCTTTTCTCTTATGAAATATTTAGCAGCAGTTCATTCAATCGCTATTCAAAAATAGATCTAAAACGATTGAGCTTTGGCCTTCAGCTGAGCCCCACCTGCCACGCTGCGTGCTCCTTGAAGTCATTGTGTTGCACAATAACCGAGTATTTAATGATTTATCGCCCCTGGCGGCTGATAGTGTTCTGAAGCTGTGCTTGCCGTTTTCATAGTTGGAGCTTCAGCACTGGCATGTCTAAAACACACAGGTGGATGCTGACAAGCACCTGGGTGTAGGGAAGAGAAAGGGCGGAATAGGCAAGGTGGTGGAGAACTGTTTTTAGACTGCACAAATAAATATTGTGCCATTTTGTCGCGGTCAACACATTTATTTTCTTTTCAACACCTGCTGTTTAGCCTGCGACACAATCAGCTCTCTGAGCAAGAGGAAAGTTCAGATTAAGGTGAATTCACCCATTTGATGAGATAACTCAAGACCTCCAGTTCGACCTCAAAAAACTTACAATTAGATTTTGGCTCCACTGATTGATCCCCCCCTCTATCAGTGACAGCAGGTTTGGACCGCAGCATGAGTAAGCAGCACCTGTCTGAGGTGTTTCCGCAGGCCGTGAGCCAAGCTGGCCCGGTGACTTAAGCAGGCACCCTTAGGCAAGAAGAGCTTGCCTAAAAAAAAGCTAAGGAGCTCACCGCATGGCACTGTTAGCTTGGCATGTTGGCCCATATACGTTAATGACTGATTTAGCACAGCAGTAATCGCGTTTAATCCCGTCGCCTCACGCCACCTCAGGAGAGAATATGGCACGCTATTACCGCCATCAATCACTGTGGAATTACACCGAAACAGCTCCAGTCTCTGCTGCTTGCGCTAAAGCCAAGAGAGAAAGAGGGAACTCCGGTGGGCCCAGCGCATTATTTTAGCCCTTCTTCATCCTAAATTGTCCTAAATGGTCTGCGCTCTGGGGATCTGACTCGAGAAATCCATTTCCTGTTAAATATTTTATCAGGCATCAAAAAGACGGCAAATTTATATTGACTGGCATTCCCTCACCTTTGTAAGACTTTCTGTCATTTATACCAAAAACAACACTGTACAATATCATAAAGGACAAAATTTCCAGTCACGTTTTCTCCTCAGCAGACTGCATGCAGATGTGAAGGTGAAGCTTCTAAAGGAACGGTTCTAATGTATGCACACTCACAGGCTTTGGAGGACGAGGAGCCGGAGTGAAGGTGCCACTATAAACATCACCTCTGTTGAATATTCCACTCTTCAATTATTAACACAAGTGTAGCTGAATAAGTTGAACTTGTGAAGAATCTCTATCCCAAATAAATGGTCGCATTCTTGCACGTATAACTCCGGAAGGTCAAAACGTGCCAGAAGAGTATGTACCAGGGTTCTAACACCCCCTCGCTGCGTTCTTGGAATGCTCTCACACTTATGCGAGAAGACTAGAAGAGAAAAAAGTTTGATGTTTTTGTTCTTGCAGAAAGAAAGTGTGAGGAGTCGGTAGTGAAGCAGCTTTTGCATGGCACCTCTTACCTGTCAGGTCAGGTTCTGTAGGCACCGGTGCCAGTGCGGATGCAGCTGGAGAAGGCAGTGTGGTTAGAGATGGACTCTCTGACTGCCCAGCACCAGGAGGCAGTGCCATCGTAGGCTGGGTACTTTCGGCAGGCAGCACTTGGGAGGACAGTGTCAGAGCATTGCTTAAATATGCTGAGAGAAACTGCACCCGCAGTTCACACACGTTCTACTTCTAGTTTACTGAATGTTATGGTATCAAACTGAGCATGTATAAGAACTTCATTTTTGCTGTGAAACAGTGCATAATCCAACAGTTTCAACATCTACAGAATCTCCATAACATCCAGTTTTCAGGATAAAATCTTTTAAATCTAATAACCAAGGCAACTACAGGTTATGTTTTTTCATTTCAGCCACATCACATAAAGAACGTTGATATGCACTGATCCAACATACTGAAAAGGTTTCAACACTGATACTAAGCCTATTAAATAGATCCGACTGGTCGGAGGTAAACGCTCCACATTCTCTGCTGTTTTTGTCTGTTACAAAACTGCCTTTACATTTGTAAAATTGTTAAGATTATTTTTAAATATGTCATTGTCTGTGTATGTTTCCTGCTTTTTTCTTTTAACATGAATACCTTGTACTTAATGGCCATCTTAACGGGAAATCAAATAAATGAAGGGTCTCTGATTTTTGCATAGAACTGTGTATTTAAGCAGTATGTTATTGCAAAAAATAATAGCAATAGCAGAGCGCCCATATCAGATCAGTTCTCAGTATCAGCCGACGCCCTCAGTTCAGATATCGGGGTGAGAACTGGGAAAGAAAAGGCTGGATTGGTGCATTCCTAGTACTACAAATACAGCTTTAAAAACCTAAGATCTACCTAAGCACAACACTAGTTCTAAAAGCACGGCTAGTATATTGCAAACACCACAAGAAAGCTACTATTCTAGAGTGTCACCTTAAAGAAAGCCACTCTAATTGAAAACACTAGCCCAAAGCTATTTTAATTCAACAGGCCATATTAAATCAACGCTAATCCATCCAGCAGAGCTACTCGGGATGCTAATGCAGTCTCTGCAGATCCCACCTGGAGTGTCTGACAGCGGGTCCCGGGCTGCAGAGCTGACTGTGAGGGCAGGAGAGGCAGTCAGTGTGTCTCGGGAGAGGCCTATGTCTAGTCAGCAGAGAGGAGGGTGAGTTCTTATATACACACAGATCAAATAGCAGTACGCTTTTGCCCATCAGAGGCTTTTCAGCCTTACTTCAGCACAGACAAAGGGCACTAAGGACATGGCTAAAGACAGTGTGGTGAATCTAGGGCTGGGCAATATGATAGTAGGTTATCGACATTGTGATAAATTATGTCCCACATAAGCTTTTCTGAGTGTATTATGGGTAACGTCAGCACTTCTAAAATACTGAACAACTGCATGTGTCAGAAAAAGAGACAGTTTTACACTACAGAGCCTGTAAAAAACAACAACCAGTGAGCATAAACTGCATAGGAACAAGTAGCTGATTGGATGTCAGCACATATGCAATTATCTAATCTTACTGAGTGTGTTAGCATACACTTAATAATCTGATAACTGCAGACAATCCGATTTTGGAAGTAATGACTTTACATGCACTTAAGTAATCAGATAATGGGAAAAGTCTGGGTCTGCATGAGTCAGGCAAAAGCTAGATTTTACCAGATTACCAGAAAATCTGAAGAT
Source organism: Piaractus mesopotamicus (assembly GCA_023558415.1). Lineage (NCBI taxonomy): Eukaryota > Metazoa > Chordata > Actinopteri > Characiformes > Serrasalmidae > Piaractus > Piaractus mesopotamicus. The sequence goes on along the minus strand of JAILXH010069819.1, from coordinate 3,568 downwards.
AATCTGAAGATTATTAATCTAGATGGTAAATAATATTTAAATTCCTTATGTAGTATGTTTCAGCATTGCTCCAAAAGTGTGTTGTTACTGTTTTGCAGTTTCTATGTAAAATGCTGATCTAAGAAATTGCAATATACTGTTTATACAATTGCTTCAATAATCAAATAATGGCCGAAAACCGGTAATGTTCATATAATTGGTGTGCATGTAAACGCACTCTATTTATTTTTACCAGTCGTTTGATTTCTCCTCCTGTTCCTTCTTAACACCCTTAGAGGTTGAGAGTATTTGCTTTTGTTTTACTACACTATTCAATTGTAATTCCTAGGGCTGTTAAGAGATTATTCATAATTAATTGCATTTGTCTTATTTGCTCAAATTCATATATACAGTTAATGGTTGCAGTTCCTCTGTGACTGTAGACATTAACTCTGTCTTGTTCATACACCATCAGAAAAAAGGGCACTGTCCAGGTAAATTTTATTCTCCCTACATACAAATGGTGTAATTGTACCCTCAAAGGTACAACATGGTCTCTAAGGTTGTTTTTGTGTACTTTAAATTAACCTTAATGCTACACTACATTCACTTTCCCAGGGGAAGGAGGCATATTTGTACCTTTTCATATCTTTTTTAAGCAAAATATATAAAATAAAGGGGAGTTAAGAGGAGGGTGTATGGAGTCAGTGCAACTTACAGTAACTGCAACAAAATCTGGCACAATTATGTTCCCTAAATAAAGGTACTCAAGACATGCCCTTGAGTGTACCTCACTACGACAACATATGTACACTGAAAGTTACAGTTTTTTCTGAGAGCGTTCAGTTTGGGAATTTTTGTTACAGTGGAGGCTCTCGAGGGGAACGGGAACTTTCTACTAGGCTGTAGCTTTTGTTAGTTTGCTACTTGTGGATTTATCCCACAGGTCACCCATGAGCACTGTCCAGCATAGTCTATGGGTATCACTTTTAAAGCCATATTACATATGTATTTCAATGAGAGGGCTACAATCATGGATTCTATCATAGCAACATACAGTTGTGTGCAAAAGTTTCCTCTGATCAAATGACATGTTTTTTGTTGGTTTTCTAAATGAAAATAAGTTAACACATCCTCTACAGACAACACACTTCTGCACATTTTAATGCACAATTACTGTTCATTTGCTTACTGTTCATTTAACATTTTGAAATAAAATGTGATCTGTGCAAAAGTTATGGCACATGTAATACTTTACGTTTTTCTTCCCAATATGTTAAAAATAAAAAGAAAGAGAATTTGACACTTCCAGAAAAAATAATTAGGTTTCTTTTAGAGGGTGTGTATACTTATTTTCTTAGAAAATGACTTAGAAAATCAGCAAAACATGTCATTTGACTAGTGGCTTTCTAGCTTCTGTATACAACTGTACAGCAAGTGAGCAGCTGGCCTTCAGCCAGCGTTACTACAAATTGTTTGAATGATCAAACAAGGAAAATGCGTTAAAAATTACTGCTGTTAATAATGTATCATCTTAACGTGTTTTCAGCACTTTATTAAAACTTTAAACTTACCAGCCCTGAAAGATTTACAAATTTAATTACATTCTATATGAACAGCTTTAAGTCTGCACTGCCAACTTTTCACCATTATCTTTAATAAATGAATAAGATAATGACATAATGGACTGACGTCGAAATCAGCTACTTGTCGCTATGCAGTTTATGCAGTTACTATAGGCCGCTTGTTATTGTTCGATATTTTACAGACTTTTTAAATGTGGCTGTTGTGCTGATGCTTTTTGTCAGTTTCAGCTTATAAACCTCAGAAAAAAACTAAGATCATAATACATATTATATATTGTTAAAATGTCAAATATTCAGATGTATTTGCCATATTGCCCACCCTCACCACCACTATGGTGGGAAGGGACGGACTTTCTACTCAGACTCTCTACTCCTATATACAGAGACCCCTCCCCTCACAGTCACACACACATAGAGACACTGGTTGGCCTTGACCAGCGCAGCGGGAGTGAGGTGTCCCCCCTGGTTTAGAGGGATGACCGTGTCATGTCCCGGTGTGCTGTGGCTGATGGGAGCATTGGGATTCGGCGCCGGCAGCCCGCAGTCTGCCCACAGCTGCCCGCTGCTTCCTGCTACCAGGCATACTGATGTTTTATTAAGGCCACGGCCCTTCCAGACGCTTCATAATTAAAGCATGGCTCAAGATATGAGCTCCCAATTCCACACTTACAAACCCGCCCGCCCGGCTAACTACCACAAAATCATTATATGCATTCTGCCAGTTAACAGAGAAGGCCCCTCATTACGGCCAAGTTCTGTTTACCGAATGCTGCACCACGTACGAAAACATTTGATTTCGGTTACGATCCTCCTGAGGTGATGTGATTAATTATAATGTACTTTCTTTTATTGTGTATCTGTTTCAATAAATGCAATCAATCATG
>JAILXH010069742.1:33145-43524 GCA_023558415.1 Piaractus mesopotamicus | reverse complement strand
AAAAAAAAAAAAAAAAAAATTTACAGTTATTTCATGCAGTTACTGAATAATTTGCCTTGCGATTTGGTCTTGTAAATTCAGATGGACAAACCAAAATATACCCTGGTCGAGAGGTTCGAGAGGTTAAAAACGCTCGAAAGAAAATGAGAAAAAATGAATGTTTCCAATGGGCTATTTTCAAGTAACTCGGGCTGGAGATTTTCCCTGTACCTGGCAACTCAGCCCACCAAAAGGAAAGCTAAAAATGGCTGGTTTGACCACGCCCCTTCAAATTCAACCTGAAAACTCAACCACCGGTTATAATAGGTGGAGTCTGTTATCTGTAGTTATCTGTAGAGTGTTTTTATGCTCTAATGAGTTTTGTTAATGTTGCATGGCTCTCTGGGTAGCAGACCCTGATGGTAGTGCCCCGGTTGCAGCAGGGCTGTTTTGTTTCGGTGAGTTTCATGCCTGTTGTAAATACCGCTTGTAGTTGTGTACAGCAAAGTGTTGCTCACAACACAAGTACAACTGCTATAATTCATTTGAATTTGTAATTTTTTTTGTAACAGATAATGGTAGCATTGGGTACCTAAGTTCTGACACAAAGTTGATTTTGCTTTACACTACCTCCCATTAAAATTCTCCCTTGGCATTGACATTTGAAACGAGACTGAGCAATTCGATGTACTTTAGCACTCCTTTTTAATCCCCTGACTAATGTTATCTTCTAATAGAGAGAAAATCTTCTCTAAATCTCCTTTGACTGAGGATTTCCTAAATCTAATAATGCGTTATTGGTTGTTCTTTTAAGATTCGCTCCAGGGAGAGCTTGCCTTAGCTGTCATTTTCCTCAGAGCTAAAGTGTTGTTTTCTTCTCTAGCTTGTTACTGTGCAGTGTCGAGGGACTACTTAAGATGCTATTTGCTTCCTTTCATCTTGGTTTTATATCCTCACCCCCAGAATGCACATCACACTCACTTTAGGCAAACAGAGGTTAATGTTGACAGTTATATTACCAATGCTCTCATAATGCTGTTGGCAAATCTGAACATACCCGAACAAATCTTACTGTTCTGGTGCATATTAGGCAATAAATTATTTCCCTACAGCATGTGTAGAAGTGAGACATGACATTCCAATAGAAAAGAGGATGATCAGTTTCAAATGCAAACACAAATAAAAATGCCACCTCGAGTTCAAGAAATGTTGCTACATCGTTGTCAGCAGTGATCTGTGAACTGTCTTCAGAAATTCAGAAATAAGATATAATTGAAAAAAAAATGTTTCCATGTCCACGATGGCAGTATGCTTTAATTGAGGATATTTGATGTTTTCAGTTTTTAAGTTTGCTGTTGGTGTTTTCTTTGCTTTTCATATGTACATCTGTATAATGTCTGATTATAATTGATGCTATCTTCACTGTGATGAACAGATGTATACAGTTGCACTGGTTATTGGGTTTATTTTAACCAGTATTCTTGCTAATGCATGCATAATCTTGTTATGGTTTTGTTTAGAATATGTAGGATGACTTTACTGCTGTCCTTAAAAGGTGATAACATCTTATCATGCACCAAATATTTGTGCCCTGGGGCCTATTACTTCATGATCTGGGCCTGCCCAAGAGTATACATTTAAAACATGATTTATGCGTAGTGGATGCGTGTCTTAACAATTGCTTAAGTTAACTTCATTGCAGTATAAGTTGTTCTGATTTAGAACAGAAAAGCACTTGTGAACATAGTATTTCAGCATTACTTAAATATAAGAAAAGTATATGTTGTGCTTAGTATACAATTTTTCTTTCATAATGGAAAGCTTATCATTTATTAACTACATAGTAAGCAGTTGTTCTTAAGGTGCAGGAGTAAGGCATGCAAGATTGGGCAGTTAAGTTATTAAATACTATGTCAGACTCAAACTGAACACTTTTTTTAATCTGGTGAGTGATCCTCTGATGTGTTGGCGGTAATGTGAGGTGATATCTGATTTACCCATGTATAGCGTGCACATGACAAAGGAGTTTCACATAAATGAGTATGCTTACCCACCACCTACCATCTGTTGAGATTACTTTTAGCTCTTATGTGTAGTGGGCCCTGAGTAATTCAGATCACTTAATTATGACCAATCAAACTATTACGCTTTCCACCACACTTCACCTTATTTTCTTTGCCCTCCAGTTACTGCACAGCAACCGTTACTGTCCGCCATCGCATCAAGCTTAGTTCATTATCAGCATGCCAGTGTTTGAATCTGAAGAACCAGCTTTAGTTAAAAAGTTTCATCCTATGAACTATGTTATTTTCTACTGTTTTCCTCAGTTTCCTCAGACTACTTTGCTACATTGCTGCCATAATCATGTCTTTTGTGCCCAAAAAGTACACTCACTAACTGACTAGCTCTTTCCAGTCTGTTGCAATATTCAGCACCAATGAGAGAACATGCTGAAAGAGAAGCACAGGTGGTAATATAGAGAATTAGGGAACAACAAATTCTCTCTAGCTGCTTTTCAAGTGGTCCATATTTTATTGATTTACTATTACATCATTTTGACTAGTTATGACTAGATGATAATAAATAGCTATCGCTTATTAAGTAGCTGCTGGTTAGAGAGCTCTGCTGTACTGAAAGAAAAGAGTGTTGCATTGAATTTACTAAATTCAAACCTGATTTTGCTTACTTTTGCAATAAATGATGCAGACCAGTGATTTCCTACCTGGCCCTCAGACAACCCCAGAATGGGGACCATCTGGAGAGCCCTGAGGACCGAGTTGGGAATGGCTGATGTAGAGATTGGAATCAAATTAATTCAACTAACCACTTTTCAGTGTAGAAGAAAATGTATGTTTGACAATTACTCAAGTGAAGTAAATGTTCAACACAAAATATTTTTATTTAATTTTTGTTACAATGTCAGTCACAATTAAATACAATTCAAAGCATTTACATACACTTGGACAGTAACAGTTTTAACAGATTCTTGCTTTAATCTGGATACCAAATTGTTATGTAACAGGTAACTGTTACACACAATGTTTTGGAATTAAATATCATTAAACATCTCTTTTTTCGTGAGCAGATACATCCTTTTAGGTGCTAATGTTCTGCATTACCTACCCAAGCAGTCTGGAATTCTTCAGTATTTTTAGTAGACATATTCAAGCAGTAATTACACATAAAACCAAAATTGCTTACATGGAATATAACTGTGCTAGTCTAGCACTACAAGAACTCAAAACACAGTCATCAATGCTCCTACATTACTGTAAAACAGCTAACCTGGAGATATATTCCAGACTCCTTCAGTAGGTAGTGAAACCCAATGCACCGAACAGTCTTGGCAGAATACTATTTGATATAATACACAAGATTTTTCAGTTATCCATGCATCTCCATTGCTTCGACATTTCACTTCAATTCGATTTGACAGACAGCATTCCGATAAACGTATGTCAATCTTATCATTAAGACATCATGATATCCGAACACAAACGTTTATTATCACAACAGAACTGACAACCACTATTTACAGAAAAAAAACATTTCTACAAACAAATCTAATGTACTATGAGCGGCAGGTTCAAGAGGCTTGTAATTGTTGTCGTCCTTTCATTGTACAATTCCCCAAGGCCGTTTCATGTCTCTCTGGACATTTATTTTTCATTTGTAGCTCACTGAAGTGAGAAATTCTGGCAAAAGTGCAGAACTTTCACTTGATACTATATTCAGCTGATACTTCATTTCACATATTCTGATTTAAATTTGATGAAAAGTTACTGGTGTGGGTATAATCTTTTTTTGTTGAAAAAATAAACGTCTTTACATTTTTACCATGGTTTTGGCAAGTGGAAAGTCAGTGGTGTAGGCTTTAATCTCTTAAAACAGAATGTAAATAAAATTAAAATATAATCATTCCATAACTATGTAATTACATTGTATAATTACATTTAAATAGCATAGCAATACAACAATTTCTTCAGATGTCTAAAAGTTAGAGTCAAAATGTTGCACTAATGTTGTTGAATGCCAAGGTCTACAAGGCGCAGTCTTGTGCAAATTTTGGTAGCCAAACACACCTCTGCACACACTTCTGCACATTTTAATGCACAATTACTGTTTATTTGATGAATTTACCATGTTGGAAAAAAAAAAAACATAAAATGTGGCCTGGGCAAAAGTTAGCGCACATTTTATATTGTATCTTTTATTTTTTCCCCCAATATGTTACACTCAACGTATAAAATAAATTGAAATTGTACAGAAATCACAGAAAAATGGCACATTTTGCCAGGTGTTTTCCATGTAGAGGATGTGCTAACTTATTTTCACTTAATAATCATGTAATTTGACTTGGGGTGGTTGAAATTTTGAAGACTGTATGCAGAAAGTACAACAGCACTGCTTGAACTGAACAGTCAAGACGGTGTGGTGAGAAGGTTCTTTGGAAAGAGTAAAGGAGCATGTTGATTAGCAGGAGGATTCCGTAAGGTTGAAGATTTTCAAAGCCCCTTTGATGTGCTCTTAAGACAGCCTTGCGAGGCTGGCTCTGGACCAGCTCAACCAGCCAAATCCTCAACTAAGCCATTTAAAATAAAAAAAGAAAGAACTGGTTTCATTTCACTGCATTTTGAAATCTGAACATACTCAAGCTGTATGCATCAGAGTGGAGCCCTTTTTTCCATGTACAGAAACACATAAATATTTAAAACAATAACTGCTATGCAGTTAGAGAACAGAGAAAGTCCAAAATGAGTTAGGAACAACATCAAAGATTGAGACATCACAACTGAGAAGTCTGGTGTTTATCCCAGAGGTGTATGGGTTGAGCTGAGATTGAATGGATAAGTTCTTTATGCACTGACCATTCTATTCATTAACATACCACTTAATTGTAGGCCAAATTAACAAGGCTACACAAATACATAAACCTTTCATAACAGCTGATATAAACCTACACAAACATTTATTTTGAGCTTATTCCACTGACAGTGTCATAAAGGCTGCTTTAGTCAACTTCAATGACAAGTTGACATAATATAATTTGACATTAAGTTATGTCATAACGCTTTCTGAGGTGAAATGACATACCATGTTATGATAGTTATTTTAGTGCTGTGTCATTCAGTTTTTGTTGGCACTGTGTCCATTTCACAGCTCGTCTGCTGTTACTTATAGTGCCCATTTCACACACAATTCTTAAAATACTATACTGGACATTTAAATTCTGACAACAACTTCTCATTTACTTAAGATCCAAATACAATATGATAATAATGTATGTCAGTGTTATGTACTGGCATTATCATTGGGCTCCATAACATCTTGTAAATAGCAAAACTTCAGGATCAGAAAAACCATATATAACTTTGTCAGTATGATGTCATGTTGTTGCCATAGTGATTCATTAAGATCTTGTAAGAATAAATATGTCATTTTACTTAAGGACCAGAGAAAATACGCATAACTGTCATTGCTTTGCCATAGGGCTGTTTAAAACCATATGAACAGAAACATAACACTCACTTTGCTTAGGAGCAGAGAAAATATACATAACTCTGTCCTACCAGTGCATTAATAAGGGTTACTTCACAATATAACTACAATAAAGTAGATTTTCAAAAAGCATTTTTAAAGTACTCAACTTTGTTTGATGTGTCCAGTTGTGTAACATAATCACCATTATGTGTTTGACATTCAAAAATACACAAAGCAACAAATTCAGCTGTCACATCATGCTATATCATTTCACCCCAGTAATCTTATCGCAAAACCTATATCAGCAAAAACCAGTGTCATTTGACTGAAATTGACACAAATTGAAACAGCCTTTATGTCAACTGCTGCATATTGGAATAGGCCTTTATAAATCTTTATATATATGTTTACATCAGCTGTTATGAAAGGCTTTAATTGTCACATAGCCTTGTGAACATGGCCTACACTAAAGTGTTACCCAAAGTCGCCTACGGGTGTGTCTTAGTAATGGGTACAGGGGAGGTAGGCCTTGTCATGACTGATATTTGAAGACTCTCTTCACGCTCACTTACCCACATCTAAGCTGGTCTGAGCAGACTAATGGCTTACTAATGTAATCAATGTGATATGCTTTAATCTAACGTTCAAAAACATTTAAATAAATGTTACATTTCAAGTCCCCATATGGAAAAAAATAAATATATTCCAAATGTATTTATTACATTTTTTTGCAATGTATGAAAATGGCCAAAAATATATTTGTTAAACATATTTAAAATGCATTCATTTGGATTTGTTATTATAAATCTTTTTTGTATATAGTTTAAACCAAGGTTTCAGGTATGACTAAATCTACATGAACTGAATTAATGGGACCGATGTCTGTGTTTTGCATTATACTTTGCATTAACCATTGTACGTATGTGGTAAAACAAAATGGATTTTAAATAAACAAGATATCAAACCATAACTGCATTTTCACAGTGTATCAATACCAACAACACTTGCTTTTGCTTTGTTTCACTCAAGGTTCATTTGCTAATACTTAAAATTGAGATACTGGAATACAAATTCATTTCAAAAGGTATTCCAAAGAGCAAAGTGCAATAACAGTATTTTGGCTATTTTCATACATTTTCAAATGTATTTGATAAATACATTTACATACATTTATTTTTGTATGGTGCATTTTTGTGTGTAACACTTCCCCATAAATTTTAAAATAAATGCATTTTAAAATATATTTGGTTATTATAGCTGAACATTCTGAAACACCTTTTAGTATATGGAATGTATTTTGGCATTATGAAGTATATATGATGTCCATATATACTTTGTTCCATATGGGTCTGGTGGCACAGCATTTTGCGCTGCACTAGAAGGATTGTTGGTGACTGAAGGTCTCAAAAGAAACACCAGCTGAGTCCTTCTATGTCTCTGAATTGAAGGCTGCATTTCTCAGCTGCATCTGAAGGCCCTTATAAAATGGACCTTCAGTGATGTAACGGCAAAGAACCACACCCTTTCTCAGCTGCATCCTTAGGTTGACACACGGCTTACGTGTTTGGGCAAAAGACAGCAATTCTTTTGGTCCACATGGCACCCTTTTTGCTTACTGTGTCATACACAGGGTGGGAAATGGATAATTAGTCAGTGATTAACTACTGGATTAAAAAAAAAAAAATTGGGAATTAACATCAGTGCTGTAGTGTGAAGAGGTCTAGTCTGAAGTAGTGCATTAAGAATAGTGGGAATAGTTGTTAGCAAGACTAGCCTAGCTAGCACATATCAAAACTAATGCCAATTACCCATTAATATATTCAGCACTTTTCTTCTTGGGTAAAAATTTCACATACATGGAAAATACACAGAACTGTGGATTTAAGTGGGTGTACAGAAATCTTTGTGGTTTCTAAGTGGGTAAGGGGCGTATACCTGTGTATCACATAGACTACACTTCTGTTTAGCTTATGTCTCCCATCTAAGTTTTAAAAGCGCCAAAAAAATATGGGCAAATGGACAGCTAACTGACTATTACCCTTTTCTCAAACGTGTGGGACATAAGAATCAAAATAGCCATAGCCAAGTGAATAAGGTGAACTGAATTGAAGGTAGAATTTGAAAGAGTGGGTTGGCTATTTTTCTTCCAGTGTATAGGAAGAAGGCAAACATATTAAAACAGTATGTAAATGATTCAGGCCAGCCCTAATAGATGCTAATGCTAATCACTATCTTCAGGTCATGTACTACTTCTGCGGTGTTTGCCTTCCTCTTTGCCTGTGTAGCTGTGTGCGGTAGGCGAGTCTGGCCTTCTGTTTGAGGAGTTTGAGGAGGTCTTATTGTGGCCATCCAAACATGTTATATGATCACAGATTTCACTCCATGAGGAAGATGTCAAGACAAAAAATATGCCTCTTCAAACTATCGCTTCCCACTTATCTTGCACACATGTAATTATTACAAGAAGCGACCAATTAAAGTGTCATTAGACAGCTTCAGGATTCTTCGCCCCTTTCGTTTTTAGAGCCTTTCTCCGTATAATGAACAGCAATCACGGTATAGTAAGTGCTGCATGTAAATTGATCACCAAGTGACAAAAGACATGAATGCGTTTCCATTATAGCATACATCAAAAATACACCAGATAATGTTTTCCACTTTTAGCCTTAGAATATGTTTTTCCGTAACTGAAAAAGCACTGACATTTTTAGATATATAAGTGTTCAGAAAAGCTGTGGCTCTTGTGATTCCACTGACTATGCATAATGATAATGTAAATAATGTAAGTAATTAAAGCTTCGAGACTAACATAATTCTCCCTTTTTTAGCCTCATATCAAATATGTCAAGGTCGCCACCGTTCTATCTTCTGTCCCCGGAGTGCAACATTTTCACTTCACAAATTTCAGTTCTACTTCACAAAAGTCAAACACACATTTGTCATTTGTAGATGTTGTCAGAGTATCAGAAATTAAACGCTTGACGTTGGAGGACCATTACTAACATCACCTGATCTGTTGAAATCTATTACTAAATATAGAAAGTACAGGAGCCAGGTTCAGTCTCTAAGATGCAAACAATGTCAATGTCAATTCAAAGCGGTTTGATGTGAAATGGTGCATTTTAAAGAAACAATTGATTTTCTTTACAATGGTGGAGATAGTAAACAGGGGTCGCCATGTCTACAACACAAATATAACTTTCTCTAGAAGGGAACATTACACATTAAACCACTCTGAATAACTTTATTTACTTCTAATGATTGAATTATGCCGAAATGTTAAGAAATAATGGGATCCCATTTGAAGGCCTGGATTTCACATCACTATTTCACGCTGATAATAAATCTCTTTACATCTTTTAAAAGACGTCACACAGGTTATTTTAGCAGCACAATATTGTGATGAAACAGACCATGTGTGAAAACACAGGTGTAAACTTCATCTTTACAGTATAAGCAAAGCTAAAAGAGTTCAGTCTGTGTGACAGAGAGTTTTTTTATGAACAAAATAATAAAGACCCTTTCTGGAGAGAGAGTAAAGTGTATACCATCCATAATCATCAGAGGAAATGGTCAGCGACAGTTGTGACAGCTTTCCCTTTTGGACTTTTTCGTGACTCATTCAGCTTTTGGAAGCACACTAAATCTCACTGTCTGTGACAGGCAGTGGTCTTAGAAAAAGTTGGGAAAATGTCGAAAAGTGACAGAATTTGTTCTCATTGTTAAATATATTTTCACCATCAGGAAAGGCAGTCCACTCTGAGCTGCACTACTCCACTACAAGAATATTGAAATGTCTCAAACCTAAATTAGATTCATTTGAATAAGCCTGCAGCAAAAAGTCTATATATGTAATTTCCATGTTTTTCACCAATCACAATGAAAGATTTCCAGCCTCTCCATTCAGGCAAGTTCATTCATGACGCCCATGAACATGTCCCTACGTATTAGTAGCCTCTACATTTACTTGGTATTTTATATGCCCCTTGAGCTGGTCTTCTCAAGTCAGAAGAGGCAGGAGTTCATGGTCATGACACAAGACATGCTCGGCCAAGCAGTGAGGTGCACTGCCATTCTCGTCTTTTCCAATCTAGCATCAATCCGCATAAAAAGGACTCTTGTCATTTGTCGTTCACGTTTGCAGAGCTGTTGCCTTCCATTCTTTCTCTGACATGACTGCCTCAGGTCCTGTGATCTCATACTGCAATTCAATCAGCAAAAAAATAAAAAAGGCCACGATTTGAGAAATCCATCAGATGGTACAGTTCGACTCCAATGTTTACCAGGTTTTCTGGAATCACTGATAATTTGAAGAAAAAAATCCTTTTAATGTCAAAAAAGATGTCATCTTAAAGGTCATACATGACCTGCAAACAGAAGAAAATTGTTAAGTCATCGCATTTCCTCACGTATCCACAAGTCACTGTAGCAAGGTCTGGCTACATGTGTAATCTAAAATGTGAGCAAGAAACATTTTACATTTATGTTTTACACCCACTGCTTAATTTCCCCAATGCGAGGGTTTGTATTTATGAATGTATGCATAGCTTCTATATACAGTAATGATCAAAAGTCAAAGATTCATTTATTTAATTTTCACTCAAAATTTTGCCATTAAGTACAAGTACAACAAGCTTTTTTCTAATGAGATTAGATATATTGCAGTTGTGCATGAAGGTGAAAGTCAAAGGAAAATAAGTGAAAAAACAGGAGTTTTGAAAGGTTTTAAAAATTATTAAAAGATGCAGAGGAAATGGGCCTGTGCAATAACAACTGTGCAAGACCTGGTAGATCTCCAAAACTGTCACCATCAGATAAACAGTACTTAAAGCTTTCATCTTTGAGAGCCAGGGAAAAAAAATCATGCTCCACTCTTACTTCAGATCTGAAAAAACCCTGTTTCTGTCCATCTATCAACT